>PNEQ01087211.1:0-30698 GCA_003012365.1 Medauroidea extradentata | reverse complement strand
GTACGTTTCTATACTGTGACGCAACAGTACGAAATGACGAATATACTTAAAACTTGGGCAATTGTTCGTGAACAATATATACATATTCCTAGCATTTTTATCATTTTATCTCATTTTGACTGGGTCACTTTTGGCAGTAAAACGACGATATATCATCTAACTAATATTAAGTTTGCTGTACCAAATACGTTTCCGTGAACCTTTACCCACTGAAACTTTGTAATAGCAATAAAGTTCCAGTGAATATGTTGAAAATATGTAATTGAGGGCACCGTCACCAATGGATGTATACAGGGTAAATAAGATGTTTTTCATTCGATTCACCTCTTACCTTAGGTGTCTGTAACTACCCTACAGCGTCAAATTGGCAGGGTTATAAATAAGGTCCAGGTGAAGTCGGCGTTAATGTCAAGGACAAATTTAAGACTGCTTTTCGCGTGGACAGCTATAGCTATTTATCCTGCTGCAGAACTAGCCGCTTGGACATTCTAACATTTGATGACTGAAGTACCAATCTTGAGTACAAATAGGTTCTTCATTTAAAGTAAATATTACAAGCAGTTGCGAATAATACTCGCGAGCAAAGCCGCGGGGGACTGCTAGTTCTGTATAAAATGTTTGGAAGATTCTTACCATATGAGAGGATATTTTTTCTTAGTAAGATCGTGGATACACGCCGTTCAAGTGTTCCCGAAGACCACCTGAGACATAAACAATTTCATGAAATCTAACCAAGTTGAGCTTTATTAATAACACTCGCCATATATATTCCTAATTTTGTTGTCCTAATTCAATTTTTGTTTTGTTCTATTTAGTTTTTTTTTTTTGCTTTGTATTTACTTAATTGTGTTATTTTACAATTTGTGTTTTATATTTTGCGGGATTTTTCTACGTATTACTTAGTAGTTTATGTATTAGTCTCTCTATATATAAAAATGAAAGCTGAATGACTGACTGACTGACATATCAAACTGCAGCCCAAAGCACTGGACCTACAATCGTGAAATTTTTTGTGTAGGTTCCCCTCAGGTCGTAGGCGAGCACTAAGATGGGATTTTTCGAAATTCGACCTCTAAGGGGGTGAAAAGGGGTGAAATGCGTTTCCGAAGAAATGTCGATAGAGCTCGAACCCGACGGCCTATCATCTTGATTTCTACTGTAGTAGGGCACTCGTAAAAATGCATATTAGCCAATTGAAGGATTTTTTTCGAAATTCAACATTTAAGGGGATGAAAATACCTTAAATGTGTTTCCAATCAACTATCGATATCTATCGAACCCTTCGGGATAGAGAGTCCATACTCACTTCAAAATATTGCTTACGTAAATACCCAAAAAGTAGTTTTAGGTTTTTTTGAAATTCAACCTCCAGACAGTAAAAATTGGCAAAATGTGTTTTTCATGAATCGTCTATATCTTTTAAACACAATTGGCTATCGTCATGGTTTTTACTTTAATTGGTTATGTATACAAATGTCTATGACAGGACTCCAAGACGTTTCTAAATTCTTTAATTAAGGGGGTGAAAATACGTGAAATGTGTTTTCGATTATCCCTCCGTATCTATAGAACCAATCGAAATATCGAAGTGCTCTTTGCTTTAAATTGATGCTTTTGTAAGTATCCCAAGTACCATTAAAATATATTTTCCGAATTCGGCCCTAAACCGGTTAAAAAAGAGGTAAAATATGTTTTCGATTCTCTATCGATATATATCGATCCCAATGATTTTTATATAGTGACGTCATTTTTGTTTAAGATTGATGCTTACTCAAATACCTGAAAAATAATTTCACGAATTTTCGAAATTCGCCACCTAAGGAGGTGAAAAGGGAGGAAAAGGGGTGAAAAGGATATATCTTGAACCCAGCGGACTAATGTTGGGTTTTTCACGTCCACGAGACGTCAATAAAGTATTCTAAAATTTGATTAAAGGGTTTTTCGAAATTTACTATCTTAGGTGGTGAAAAGACCATTAACGTGTTTTAGATAAATCCTCGATATCTATCGAACCCGTCGAGATATACAATTAATTTTTGCTTCAGGATGATGATTACAGACAGGATCGCAAGCGTTTTTAAAATTTTTCGAAATTCGATTTCTCAGTACTCTGTAGGGTTGATATGTGTTTTTTTTTTTTAGTGAATGATCGATTTTGATTCGACTGAACGGCCTAGCGATGTGATTTATATTAAATTGAATACTTAAACAAATGTCTAAGATGTGAATCTAAAATATTTCGAAATTCGTCACCCAAAAGGGTGAAAAAACACTAAATTTATTTTCCATCAAATCACGATATATATCTAACCAGTAGCGTTATTGAGGTGTTGTTCGCGTTAGAGTGATGCTTACGTAAGTATTTTAAAATATATACATATGTACGTTTTTTTACTTTATAAGATAACGTGATTAATAAGAATAAAACTAAGTTGGTCAATATTCAAGGCAGACGATCAGAAAAGCCGAAACGAGCAGCGAGAAATAACCTTTACAGGAGTTTCACTCTACGGTAACCTATTGATATGTGGTGTTGTACAACCTCTATAATCCCGGGACATTTTAAAATTAAATTTTATTTTCATGAATTATTTCTACGTTACGTTACGCAGTTGTTTGTTACTTAGGTCTAAATTACGGGAGGTTCTGGGCTCAAATTTCGTTAAAAGCTGCGTGCGAACGTTCATTTCTAACACACAAAAACTACAAGGCAGAACGAATTAGAGCAGTTTACATGTAGTCGTTTAAAAGGGGTAAAATTGCAGTTCGCTTTCCACTTAGCTTCCTCTACATCAGCTGACATATCGTCGGTATACTGCCAAAAGTGATTAAGTCATGCATGTTATTTTGTTTAAAATCACTATTGAATTGTAGATATTAACAAAAATGTGGTAAGTTACTATACTGTGACACAACAGTACGAAACGACGAATAGACTTTAAACTTCGGCAATTGTTCGTGAACGACATATACATTATTCCTAGCAATTTTATAATTTTATCTCATTTTGACATTGTCACTTTTGGCAGTAAACCGACGATATATCATCTCACTAATCTCAGGTTTGGGGCACCAAATACGTTTCCGCGAAACCTTTACCCACTGAAACTTTGTAGTGGCATTTAAGTTCAAATGAATATTTTGAAAATATATAATTGAGGGCACCGTCACCAATAGTTGTGCACAGGGTAAACATATGTTTTTCATTCGATTAACCTCTTACTTTAGGTGTCTGTAACGACCCCACAACGTCAAATTGGCAGTTTTGTAAATAAGGCCCAGGCGAAGTCGCTGTTAGTGGCAGGGACAAACTTAAGACTGCTTTTCGCATGGACAGCTATAGCTACTTATCCTGCTGCAGAATTAGTTCAACATTCTAACACTTGATGACTGAAGTACCAATCTTGTATACAAAGAGGTTTTTTAATTAAAGTAAACATTACCAGTTACGAATAATACTCGCGAGCAAAGCCGCGGGGGACTGTTAGTAATATATATATATAATGTATTACATATATTTTATGTTACATGTTACACCTACATATTTATCCTTCTAATATATTAATTTTGGCTAGTTTTCTTTGTTTTTGTGTCAACTGGTTTATTGGGACGATATGATGCTGTAATATTTTGTCGACGATTTGAGTTAAAGTTATTATTATTATTTGCGTTTTCATAATATTGTTATTGTTGCCATTCAGAAGTCGCCTTATAAATTCTACATACGGCAAGAGTTTGTAAGTCACGTAACGAAGAACACAATTTAATGATCGGTTTAGTCGCCAGGGCTTGATAGAGAACGCATTTTGTATTACTTTTTCAATCTAAAAGTCACGATTATCTCTATTTAACATCGATTGTAGTCGGCTATAATACCTCAATTTTATCCAGTCATGCACGTGTGATATACTGTAACGACATAGCCTACCGATCGTTGACGTATCGCAGTGCGGTTAGTTCACAATCAACGAGTATACTAGAAACACAGTCGCGTCTTCCACATTGAACAATCTTTCTTATTTGGAACCTTTGTTGTAGTCATAAGTTATTGCAATACTATCAAACACGCAGTTTAAAAATCCATAACAATTAGACAGTAAAATTTCTGTTAAACTGTGTTTCTTGACGGTATGTAATCAAAGGTTTCAAATTTCTTGTACCTTTCACGCCAACCTCTAAGTTTACGATAATCTGTAAACCGTGTCGTAAGGTAGTTGCTGAAATCTGCAACTTACCCTTACCTGAAGAGATCCAAGAAGATCGAAACACGAGTACGTCATTCTTATCCTTGGACGGGCCTTACGGTTTAGGATAGGAATTAGGATTTCCAACTGCTATATTCCCACCGTAGCGGGTGGTGTATCGTGCGGAGCACACACGTCCTAAAGACGCACTCTTGAACATGATAGATACCAGCTATATATATATATAATTTTTTATTTATTTATTATACTGATTTTTGTGCCACTCAACAGCCAAGGCCAATAACAGAGTGACACATACAAAAAACATATAACATTACAGACGACATACAAAAAAACACAAAACATTACAAATGACATACAAAAATGTGATTACTATACAAGCAACATTAACACAAACACATAGGCCGACAATACTAACACGAAAAAAAAACACGGGGAAGGAAAACATTAACAACAAGAGGGGGCAATGTACCCCGATAATTATCTATAACCAACCTAGGCCGAGTGTAACTGTTTGTAAAGAAAAACAGATTCAACTTTTATAATGTCTTGATAAATTTTGGAATGTGATTTTATTTCCATTGAAGGGATCAAACTCACTAAATGATTTATTATACGTTAGAACACATCGTTTAACTAGGTCTATTTCTTTATTAGTTGTACCAAAAGTACCACTACTTCTGTGGTTGTACTTTGGAACCATAAAACAGACATTATTTACTAATGGCAGAACATGAGTGATATGAAAGAAATGAATTGATTAGAAATAAAGCATCATATATAGAACGTCTTGTTTCTAAAGTGTGAGTTTTGAACTTTTTAAACTCACTATTGTAGTCAAAGTTAGAATTATTAGCTGGGAACCTGTTAAATATAGTTTTAAATACATTACATTGTAACTTTTCTATTCTCCTAGAATCTGTTGCTGTAATAAAGTTCCAAATTACTGAACAGTATTCTAATTTTGATCGTACTAAAGAATAATACAAACAAAGCAAGGAGTCCGGTGTAGTTGCAGGATATGTAATTGATTTTATTAATCCTAATATACGCACAGAGTTATTAATTAAGTCGTCCACATGATGATGGAAGTATAATTTGCAATCAAGTATCACTCCAAGATCACGGATATAATCAACTCGTTTAATTTCATGTTTTAAAATGAAGTAATTGTTTGTAATAATATTGGTTTTACTTTTAAACGAAATGCATACAGTTTTTTCTAAATTAAGAGACATCTGGTTATTTAAACACCAATTATACACTGCTAGAATGTCATTATGTAGATAAATATAATCACTTGCTAATGTTCTTATATAATTTCAAATCATCCACATAGAGGACTGGCTTAGAACTTTTTATAACATGTCTAGAGACACTGGAAAATCGCAAAAATGTTTAAAATAGTCTCCAATAAACTGTATTATATTAACCGTGACACATGTGAACAGTTTTGGGACAAATCACACACGCTGTGTGTCCAAGCTGTGCAGTTCTAACTGGGCCTGTTGTAGACAGCAAAAATGCTACAAATAAACGATAGCCAATGTTGATACGAAACATTCAGTGTTATATATATCACGTTGGAGCCTAGCAAACTGTCAACAATTCCCGCGATTTTCCAGTGTCTCTAAACATGACTTTTATCATTAATAAATATATTAAAAAGTAGAGGCGACAAATTACCTCCTTGTGGAACACCTGATGAAACATGATAGGAAGCGGAGAACTTTGTTTCGAATCTTACTGTGAACATTCTATTTGAAAAATAGTTAGCAAACCATTTAATATATGTTTAAACCTAAATCAGAAAGTTTTTTAAAAATTATTGAGTGCTGACACGTGTCAAATGCTTTTTTAGATCAAAGTATATTACATCAATTTTGTTTCTAGATGTAACATTTCCATATAAATTATTTATAAAATTAAACAAATTTGTACAAGTGGTTTTACAAACTTGAAATCCGTGCTGATTGTTTGATATAGTATTTTTGGTATTAAAGTTTAAATGTCTGTGAACAATTTTTTCAAATACTTTCGAAAAGCAACACAGCAAAGATATTGGTCTATAATTGCTTACTATCTGTTTATTACCTTTTTTAAAAATAGGTATGACTATTGCCTTTTTCCACAGATTGGGATATGAAGTGGAATTCAAACTGTAATTATAAATGTAAGTCAATATCGGTGTATATGTGTCAATACAACCTTTAATGATGAAATTCGGTATTCCATCAATTCCTGTAGCTTTGGTGTTCTTAAGTCTTTTGATAGCCCACTTGACTAGATTATCAGTTACATAAGGAACTGATAGATTTAGATAATTTAACTGATTGTCACTTTGGTTGTTTTTACTGCCACTTCCTTGGATGTACACCTCTATGCAAAGTATTTAGCAAACATATTGGCAAGAAGTTCAGGATCCTGAGCCAAATCACCGTTTGACATTAAAGTTATTCTCTCGCGGTAACCATTTTTCATTGTTTTTATATATTTCCAAAATCTATCAGGATTACTTTTCAATTTATCATTTATACTAGCTTGCCATTTCCTTCTGTCGGCTTTAATTTTTTTTCTTTTACTAATTTTCGCATGCTCAAGTGTTTAGTGTTTTTTGTATAATATAAATAGACGTTCTTTAGTTTTTAATAATTTAATAAGTTCTATAGAAAACCACACTGGATATTTGCTTTGTGAACATTTCGTTACTGGTAATGTACTCCACCATGTCGTTAACATTGTTCATAATATAAATAGGGCTCCAATCAAAATTTTTATCCGCAAAGAACAATGAAAGATAGTCACCTTTACAATAATTACGAATAGAATATGACTGGTCGGATATCTTAGCATGTACAGGAGCAATATGACAGTAGCACGCTAAGGCAGGATGATAATCATCTTCATTAACAAGAGGATCATCATAATTTAAAACTTCGTCAAAATAAATATTTGAGAAAACAAGATCAAGCAATCCAGAAAATGGCTTGGTAAAATTAAATTTTTCTAAATTCAGAAGATTAGTTTTTTCAAGAAGTACGTTCCCTTTTTGCTTGTTGTTAAAATTTACAATATTTTGTGTATGACAAATTCTTCCAATCTACACCAGGAACATTAAAGTCACCCACTGTTATTATTTGATGTGAGTAACTAGATAGTTTGGACTCTATAAAATCAAAATATTTTTTGAAATCCGCTACAGGTAATTGTGGTGGTATATAAATATTCCCAATAAGAAGTTTATTTGCATTACATATTGATATTTAAACCCATATTGCCTCAATATCTTCGATTAAAAATGCATATTTCTGAATGGTGTGCGGATATTTTAAAGAATTAATTGCAATGAGAACCCCGCCTCCGCGAGAAAGCCCGGTGGTAACAGCATTTCTGTCTTTACGAAATATATAATATTTATCAGGAAAAAAATGAGAATTAACACAATTACTATTAAACCAAGTTTCAGTTAAGCAAATTACTGATAGGTTAACACTGTTAATGTTTTCAAAAAAGGTTGTTGCTTTAGTTCGGAGACCCCTTAGATTTTGATAATACAGATGAAAACCATCCTTACCTTGTGGCATTTGAAGTGTACGTAACTAATTTGCGGCACCCCCGATTGCCTCCTGGGATTGATTCACGGTAGGTGCTAAAGGTTCTGACTGCTCTGAGTTATCCTTATGCTTAAACAATTGTTCCTTTTGTAACCTACCGTAAAATGGGCTAATTAAACAGCCAGAAGGCCAAAAAACCGTGTTGAAAATTCGCTCATAATCTTCCTCAGCAACCGCCACATAGAAAGACGAGTAAGAGTCAAATTTTGTTTTTAATTTAGCTACTTTAAGGTTAGCGACCTTCAGTTCATTATTTATATATGTTGTAACATCATTTTCTTCTACATCTGGAGCAAAACGCGATACAAAAATTGCTTTTGTACGGGGGTGAACTGTTTTTGTTACTGTTCTGAGGTACACGTTGTTACGGACACCAAGTTGTATTTTCTTTTTCATCGTGGCTGGCCTGCTGAATGCTGATTCTTCCTTTGACGGTTTCCGCCTGCGATGCACCTCGACGAACCCATCCGCGTCAGCAGACGTAGCCAGCTGCGTAGACTTGCTGACGTCAGGCGGCTGCCTGAGCGCGTTGCTGTGCTGCAACTTGGTGTCGGAGCCGCTTGGACGGTCCTTCCCTTGAGGTGTTGTTCTAGTGGCTCTGCCATCAATCGGCGAGTTGGGGCTGTTCCAAGTGACTTGCCTGTATGAATTTTTTTCTTTAAATTGTCCCTCATTTCTTACAGAAAATTGGGCGCAACACTTTGACTCACTTGTCTGCACCATTACACGCAGCGCCTCATTTTCTTCTTTCAGATCTTTGACTTTGTTTGTAAGAAGGTCAATTTTTTCCGTTAATATTAAGAACATTGATTTCACACTTTCTTCAAAACAATCTGATGTTAGCTTAATCATGGCCGTGTCCATGGAAGTTCTTGCATCTTTCATCTTCTTTTCAGAGCTTTCATTTGCCACTTTTGAGTTAGGGCCGGTACTGCCTTTTTTCGACGGACTATCAGAATAAATAACTAACTTTAAGTTTTCACACACAAATTTATCTTCCGGTGCTTTTGCCCCGCCGCTCGGAACACAATGTACTGTACGTGTAGACGCGCACCGCAGTCTCTTGAACAGTTTACATATTTTTGCTTACCGTAAATCTGTTTACTACATATCTGACAAACAGGAGGCATGTGCCTATTGGAAAATAATATAAAGAAACAGATACTCGACAGTAACTATGAGAAACGAAACAACACACCAGGAGCAGAAGGATAGCACATCCGCACGCGATGAGTGCTCGCCATCGATATATATATATATATATATATATATATATATATATATATATATATATATACATATACATATATACGTGTGTTGTGTGTATACTCATGTACATATTAGACTAAGCCTGGTAAGAAAACCATAGGTACTATGTAGGATTCTTCCCCAGCCTATTTGTAGTTTCACAATAGGCCTTGCGCCTGAGAGATGGACGTCCTGCAACGCACTTGTGACATGCTTGCTATCTACCTTCCAGTCACGTGTAGCAGTATATTTGAGAGCTAGGTACAGAGCCGTACATATACACTACGTCGACGTGTTGCACGTTGATGAAAAATTTCTAGTAATGTACATAGTATCTGGCACATATCGGAGACACACAGAAATTTATCTGTCAGACATCTGATTAGCGAGAAGCCATAGGTATCAGATTTATGATTGGCTGTTACATTCATTTGGCATTGAGATGTTAGCAAATGTTTTAACTGGTAGTATTAGAAACTTTATTACGAACAACTGCACAGAAAACTAAATACGTCGGGTTTCAAGAAGTTCATCTTGTAATAATGTTTATGACAGAATTTGTTAATGTATGGAACATGCTATATAATCAGGGAGACGTGTGCCGGATGTAATTTGCCGCGAAACAAAAAGACGGTGGTAGGCGCGATAAGAACCTAACGACAATGTTCAACGAGAACCACGTCGCCCCTATGTGCGTTGCGCTAAACTGGCGTGCAGCGGTTTTCTTTTCCGTAGTTTTGTCATTACTTTAGAATCAGAAACTAACATACATATTTACACGTTAAAGATATTAGACAACTTTAGTCCAACACTTGGACACATTCACTGCGTTTCGTGAGGCCTTATGCAGGTCATCCTCTGTGCAGTAGACTGGACATACAGTTGATAGTACAGCGTATGTCTGACAGTCTGAACTACCCCACATTCACACTTCACGTCTTCTTCTTCAGCCTAGCCCCATCTTGGCAGAATGATTTTGGATGTTCCTACTCCTTACCTCAGTGGTGTTTATATTAGTGGACTTCATGTGGTAACACTATTACTTTATTTGTAGGTAATTTGTAGTAAAGACCAGCGCAGGATCTTAGTTTTTTATTATACACATCCAGGTGGTATTTCTGGTTTAACAGCAGTCGAAAAGAGTAATTTTTGCTCTATCAGAAGCCCCCAAATCATGTTCTAATAAGCATGCTGAATTTTTTTTAATGCAGAAGCTTAACCTGAAGTGTGTTATTTTCGTAGATTAACGTTATGGCAAAAAGTTTCACTGTTTCGCATAAAAAGGAATCAGCTTGACACGCAGCGATGCCATTCATACACTGGGTACTGCGGAAAACAAACTTATGCATAGCCATCATTACAAGTACGCCTTCGATACTATATCAAGTTCCACTGTTTGTTGAAGGTATACAGCCGATATTAGTTATGCTACACAAACTGCCAACCTACCTGGTGTGTTGATACTTTGAGAATTATGCCCAAGTATTGCTTGGGACACTCCTATTAATATTATTCTACTTCTAAACGGAAATATGAGGTGATATAGCTGTATTGTATCATTCGTGCTTACGAGATTACTTCTCAAAGCTTTCAACATATGTCGAAGAAAAATAAATTTTGTAAGTTAAACATATTTGTGTTTTTTAATACTAGTTTATTAGTCAAATTGCATTAGTTAAGCTCTTTGAACGATACAGAGTTCAGATCGAACCACATTGGCTGAACGCTGAAAGCTAGCCAACAATGTTCTTTGATAAGTACAGTGGGCGTGTCAGATGAATTGTAGACCAATTGCACGATAGTAAGTGGGAATACAGAAAACAGAGTGTCTATTCTGTAACTTTGGTACACAGACGGTTGCCTGCCATTGTCGTTGTATAGCGACAGCGATTCAGAGAATCACTCGTTATATCATCTATTTAGTATTCTCTCATGGCCTCGGGTCGCTAAAGTTTTACTTGTTTAAATTCTGAATGTGTGTGTTTGTGTATGTATGTATGTATATATGTATATATATATATATTACAAAACCGTTGCATGTAAATGCTGGTAATCTTTTGTTATATGTAACCTAATTTTCTCAGAATATATATTTTTTATAATTTTAGCTAATTATTGACTTTAGGAAAATATGATTAAGTTGATAACTAGCTAAAATTATATAAACTTATAATTTGAAAATATTAAGGTACACAGCAAAAAGAATTTCCAACATTTCTATATTGCAGATTTGCGATATCTGTTTCCTTTCAGGATTTAAAAATTCAACTCGCAAAAAAAGGCATAAATAGGAAGTCGTGGTGGTAACATTTCTCTTTACCAGAATCTATATAGTCTTGGCAACACTGTTACATGCGCTCTAGAGTTCATCAATCATCTTATTATAATACGTTTCTCAGTTCGTAAAGAATATTTAAATTACTGACGATTTAAATTTGGTTTAAAATAATTACAAATCTATTTAGTTCATTTTTACAATAACGATTAAATGTTATTAAAATTAATTTATGTTTGCCCCTACAGAAGCGTAATACACGACTAATAGATATTAGACAATAAATATAAATGTGTTCGTTCGCGACAGAAGTAAAAATAATAAACTATAATGAACAAAATTAAATGCCCATTTCAGAGAACTTAAATAATGTATTTTTGTTTTCTTCCATAAAATTTCTGTCATTTTCTAAACTTTCCGCTCATAATGTAACCCTGGGATCCGATCGTCATGTAAAGATAGGTACGAGTCATTTGAACGACAGTCTCAGCACAATGATGAATAATTGAATACGAAATGTCTTCAGAATGTTTATAGCTACGTGGTAACTGTCATATGAGGAGACATAAAGATTGCATAATATGTCGCATATGGCACCAGCGTCAGTATAGAGACGTACACAGACGTCTCAATTCTGGTTCACGTTGATATAAAAAAATATGTGTGTGCAATTCTCATGGTTACAGCCACAATTTAGTGATGAAAACATTTTTGCACCGTTTTGATTGAATGCCTTATTTGCACATTTCTCTCTTTGATTCATGGTCAATAATTAGACCTTTTAACTCTCACTTGTCTTAAAGTTCTACTAGAAAATCACAGACGAATTGTATCACAATAATCTTATTCTGATATGGTGCTGTGAAATGAGAGACGTAATTGGACGAAAACACGCTGCCAATAACAATGAAGCCAATGTGCACGTAAGACACTGAAACAAAATTGTGCTAAAATTTTTTTTGTGTCAAAGACATGGCTTTACATATCGTGTTTAAAGAACCATTGTCAAGTTGGGTTGTCTATGCCTTATCACCGCCAAAATATTTCCATTGCAACGTTCGTGTGGCCAGCTGTATAATGATAGTAAGTAAACGTGGAAAATATTTTGGCACTGTCCTGGATTTGAACCTGCCCCAAATTATGATGGCCCGAATGTTGGTAGTGCTTTGTATGTGAGGCGCAAGAGCGCACTGGTGACTTCATGCTCTGTTGCCACGTTGAGCACGGAAACATTTATTTCACGTTATTCTTCCGGTAATATTTTCTGTCTCCTATCTCGCACAACATTCACGAGGTGTATTTCTTATATGTTCGAGTGGGATATTTTGGTCAGCGCTCAACATCAAGGTCTTTGGCGCTAGCGAGGGGTGATATAATGTGAGTGTGGAGCAGTGCCGGAATGAGAGAGCAGGGGAAACGAGCTATCCCCGAGAAAACCCGCCGGGAATCGAACCCGGATCGCCTGAGTGGGAGGCAAATGGTCTGACCATTAGTCCACCGTGGCCCCTTTATTTGCCCGATACGGGATATTTTGCTCGTGCTAACACACACATATATCTATGTGTGTATTTGTGTATATGTACACAGGCCGGCTAGAAGAGACCACATAATAAGCTATTTTTCCACAAAAATTTTCGTCTCCAATTTAGTTTGTTTGTTTTGTGGTCTTTGATACACGGCACGTTCATCAGAATTGTACAGTTCAGTTTCTCTGAAGCTTTGTCATGTCAACAACAAACCGGCCGCCTCTGGCAATACATTTTAGTGGTCGTAGTGGATCGAGTCATGAACAATGATGATGCTGTGAAAGTGGACAGTATAAGCGCTACGGTTTCAGGGTAATGAGAGACATGCTCGTATTTCCAGTGGCAATGTCGGATAGAAACTGGGACCTCCGCCACGCCAGTTAATTTATGGACTGCTTGGTCTGACGACAGAGCGGGTTCCAATATACTCGAGTGCATGCTCCGTGGATAGAATAATCCGGGGGCCACTACGCGGTCGTGTTCACCCTGGGGTTAGTGTGATTAAGTGAAATATTCCCAACATTTGCCATCCTCCCTCGCCAGGAAACCAACCGTGAAACATGTAAACCACTACGGGTAGGGAGCCAATATAATCTGTAGTCAATAAAACGCATACAAATTCTGCTCCAGTGTATCTCGTGTAACAATTCAATGCCAAATTCTCTGCTCCTCAAACTTTCAAATAAATAAATAAATATATTTATTTATTTATATACACTGTCTCGCTACTGTTTGTTAGAACTTGATAACAAACTTGAATAAGCAAAATATTTAGTTTGTAAAAAAAAAAAAAAGACACGGTTGCTTCGGAATCTCGTTAAGCTATTCAGAACTGTGAGGTTTAATGTAGTCAAATCTGGATCCATTTACTAAAATCCAACCAATAATGAATGTTGGGCAATTCAGTAGGCATGTTAAAGGTGGTGTACCAACAGGACAGTGTAAAGTGGAACTGCAGAGACCAATAGTACCGAAGTAATGGCAGTAAAGAAGTAAGTCTTACATTCTAGGAGACTGCTATGGCACCACTGGTATCTGAATTCATCTCACTACTATCCTAACACCCACTGTGTTGTATAAAATAGTGCTACGTATTTAACATAAATAGATAGATGCCGGTAGTTCTCGTGAAAAGATTTTTGCGCCATTTGAATTTAATGCCTTACGTGTGCATCAGCAACTTTACTTAGTTCTTGGCAGTTTGTATTATTCAGACACGTCTCTCATTTGAATGCACCAATCAAAAGGCGATTATTATGACATAATATGTGTGTGGTCTGTCATTAGAACCATAAGACGAGTAAAACAGTCATACACTGAAAATCAAGTAAATCTGCCGAAATCTCATTGGTAGGGCCCGGTAGTTTTCACGAGAAGATTTTTGCAGCACTTTGTTTCAGTGCCTTACGTGCGCACCTGGATCTCTGCATTGAGGTCAGTGATTGGATGCCTGAACATACAACGTCTGGTGGTTAAACACGCAAATCACAGACGGGATGTGTCACAGTTATCCATGTACTGATTGGCACTGTCAAATGAATAATAACTGTGTATAAAAACATTCTGCCAATAATCATGAAGTTGAGCTGCAGGTTTACACGTACAGTAAGACACTGAAGCAAAGTGGGGTAAAATCTTTTCGCGAAAACTACCGGGCCCTACTCATAAGGCAACTTTAACCTACAAGTAAAATCGATACATACGTCCAGAAATATTGAATCGTTACAAATTAATTTGTTATAGTGCTATCTTTCAACATGTTTGACCTACTACAATAAAGATTAGATAAATCAAATTTGGATTTTAAAAAAGTGTATTAATATTATATTCGCTTTCTATAAGTGCAGCAGTAGACACAAATGTACTAAAAATTGTGTATTCTTATCGTCAGAACTTTAAAATTGCAGGATATATTCTACTAAATACAACATGAACGAACAACTTTAAATTCATGTAACCCAACTTAGTACTATATATGTATTGAGTCTGATGGAACTATGGAGAATGATGCTTAGATATTTCGTGTAATAAATTATAGTTTGAAATGCTGCAGTTTTGAAAGACAGGACACGGTATGAGCAAACTACGTTAACATTTAAGTCGCTGCATTCGGTACTTCTTACATGCGTACAGAGTTAGTGTAAGTTCTTATTAATGACTCATTTATGCCTGGATACCTTATGTGATGAATAAAATTCCAAATTCAGCAACAGTGTAACGTTTAGTATGGGTTAAACAAAGCACTTAAACGTCATGCCACATTGCTATAAACTAAATATATTACGAGTTTGATGAGATAGTGAAAAATAGTTATTCAGATATGAGTGTGTTCAAGAAATGTTTTAAGTGTCACTATTTTTATAACGTAAATATTACATAAACGATATATATATATATATATATATATATATATATATATATATATATATATATATACATATATATATGTATGAACGTCAAGTAACTTACGAAGTACTATATAAGTACCGATTTTGATTAAATTCTGAAAAATGTTCCCTTAGCTAACTCGTGTTGTAATAATTTGTTAAAATGACTATCATTACGAATAAACGATAACAGCATTAACCAACACACGAAAGCCACGTCACCTTGCTAAGTACTAAATGTGTACCAAGTATGAAACTGTTATGAAAAATGACCTTAAAAATCTCGTGTAATCAAAATGTGTTCAAACAGCCTCCATTTTGAATATATGAAAACACACATTATGCCATCTTAACAAATATTGGTGAAACCTTGAAGACTGATTCTTCAGATATCTCGTGTGTTCGAAAAACATGTTCAAATAAAATAATTTGGATATAACACTAAATGTAAAATACACATAAAAGTTGATTCAGCTTACTAATAAATATTTGTGTATTAAGTTTGGTGAAGTTCAGTAGAATATTTCCTTAGAAACGTTGTATTATGATAAAAATATAAAAATGGCTTCCATTTTTAAAATATGAACAAATGATGAACGAAATTCACAAAAGTCAAGACATCGTACTAGGTTTTATATGTGTACTAAGTTCGATGAAATTCAGAAAAATATTTTCTTAGATGTGACATGTTATGCTAAAAAAAATCCGCCTTTATGAAAATATGAACATAGGGTGAATGAAAATCACAAATGTCAAGCCAGCTTTGTATATATTATACGTGTACCAAGTTTGATAAATTTGGAAAAATATTTCCTCAGATATGACGTACTATGCTAAAAATATATAAATAGCCACTGTTTGAAAAATATGAACTTAGAATGAACGAAAGATAGAAAAGTCATATCAACTTACTAACTACTATAAGTGCACCAAGTGTGTGGAAATTAAGAAATATATTTCCTAAGATGTGTCATGTGACGATAAAAAAATAAAAATTGTCGCTCCTTAAATTATATGAAAACATGATAAACGGAATACACGAAATTCAAGTAAGCATAGTATGTAGTACGTGTCTACCAAGTTATACGAAATTTGGAAAAATACTTTCTCAGATATGTCATATTATGCTAATAATATAAAATTGACAGTCATTTAGAAGAAATTAACATAAATCTAACGAAAAAAAAAAAACAATAGTCAAATCAGCCTGTAGTAAATTTGAACTAAGTTTGACATGATTCAAACACCACGATATGACGTCATATGTAAATAATATAAAATTGGCCGCCATTATGAAAATTTGAACATAGAATGAAATAAATATAAAAATTTCAAGCCAGCTTTGTACGTTTTATACGTGTTCCAAGTTAAATAAAATTCGAATGTACAAAAAGTCTAGAACAATGAAATTCGGTCTACGGGTTCAAATGTTTTAAGTGGGGTTACACACATCACGGAAAGTAGGCTATAAACTTGCAAAATGTTTTATAAGCATCCCACATGTATAACATATTCATCAACTTTTTGTATCCCCGTTATTATTTTCAACTGCCAAACGTCTAGTTAAATTTAATTGACGTTTGTAAAGTAATATTCACTCTTTTTTAAGAAATGAATTTTTCCTTACATTAAATGTAAGACGACTGCGCTGAACCAATAAAATTCCCATATATATCACTGAAGTTTCACGAGTACCTAACGGAAATTTTTGACGCCATGCGTAGGCAATTCTGAATACTTAGTAAATAAACTGCTTACATAAAATATCCACTATGTTTGAGAATGAGAATTCTTCAAAATCCTTAAGACCTTCTTCAGAGTCGACCACTGGAGCTAAGTGTAATGGTTCGATTCTACACTGTAAAAAAAGGGTTGTACTTTTACAAAGAAAATCTTTGGAAACACAGTTGCCAAAGAAATTCCTTGGAAAACTACAATGGTTGTCCTTGTAATAAAATATAAAGTATATGTTTGTAGAATTACAAGGAATAGTCTTGAAGTTGTACTTTCAATAAGGAAAAAATTAAATTTAAATGCTCTTTGTACTTCATAAATAACACTGATCTTATTTATCAAATAACTTTTGAATAAAGGACGTTACATGAAATTATTTTGAAAATTAAAAAAATTTTGAAGTACTAAGCTTCGATCCCCTCTCCCTATGCAGAGCTTCAACGCAGCTTACCCGTACACCACTGTGACCTCATAGTTCGCTTAGTTTTTATTTATTTGTATACATTCAATGTACAGTTCAGTAATAAATTTTTCTTTTAGAGCACGCAATTAATAAAAACAAGTACTTTATTCCAGAAAAATGCTTTCCAGATGTTGTGATCTTTGCGTAAGTAATTTCCGACAAACCTATAATTTTGGTTGACTACACATTTTTTATATATTTTTTTTGAAAACCAAATTTTATTTAACATTATAAACTAATAATTTTACAAGTAAAATTTTTTAACATTTCGAAAGTTTCTACACCTACAAACAAGTGCCTTGTCATATATATATATATATATATATATATATATATATATATATATATTGCAGGAACTGTCGGTACATAGATACAAAGAATTCCTTTGCAGTATAACAAAGTGTGTCTTTGTAACTTTATAAACTAATAATTTCACAAAGATAATATTTGTACTTTGACAAGAATTTGTAAAAGTACAAAGAAAATCTTAATTTTTTTTAGAGTGTAATAGCCACAGACATTCGTAATGTAATAAATAAAGGCTATGTGAAACCAACAAATAACCACAAATGTTTTGATAGTATACTTTAAAATTTTAATATTTTCCTGGTAGGGAATTTATCTATACACTAGCTGCCCGGCCGCGGCTTCGCCCCGCGTGTAATAATACAAACAGTAACGCTGTTTGAAATATTGGTTAATGATTAGGTTACAAGAAAGTTTTCTCCTCCAAAATCAGTCTATTCAAATCTGCCGAGGCATAAAGATATCTCACTATGGGGTAACGAGACATCAAGTATATCGGGAACATATATTTTACCCCGAAGTGTGTGCCAACGCCGCAAGGGCAGGCCACGCTTCAATTGTCAATCTTCTAGGTTCAGCGGCTCGGGCTGCGCATTGATGACTATGTGAGTGTATACACAAGTGTAGCACTTCAAACCTGCCGAGAGGATAATTATGGCATCGGTATCGGAATTAAATACTTCAAATATAATAGTTATTAATCATCCAGCTGCCTGTAATGCACGTGTGTCATAATATCTGGCCCCTCCCCTATCTAGGTAACACAGCTACACTCACTGCAAATGAATGTGTTAACTAATTTTGAACATAGAGGTTGGAAAACAGTGTTATATTAAATTGCTGGATAGCCATACTCTCTGAGTGTTCATTTTCCCGATATACGAATAAACTAATTATCCCTGTCGTAATCAATATCTTCACAGCCACCAAAGTATATACCAGGGGCCCAATTTTTGAGTTTTTTGTGAAATAATTCCATTGCGGAATTGCTGAAAATCTCGTAATGGAATTTACTTTGCGATGCTTGAGTGAAAATAATTTCGAAGTGAAATTATTCCATTCGGAATTAATTTCACTACCTGTTGGCGTCATGAGATGTGAGATCTGTGAGATTTCACTCACTACACACAACAAAATGTGGCGGACATTTGTGGATGTATTATTTCGTTATCAGCGACAGTTTTACCACATCTAGCTGTTAAAATTATAGTGATGACGTGTGTTTCAAATATGCTACGTATCTTGCAAACGAGAAAAAAAATAGTAATGCGCTGTTGATGTTTCTGATGACTTTGCATTATAAACTTACATAAATTAGCAAATGTTTTCTTCAACGTATCAATTAAGGAACCCGTGAACATGTCTTATTTTAATAGAATATATACTCTTAAAATTGAACCGTGGCAAATAGTCCTGCACTATATTTTACAAGTATACAGTGTCGCCAACTGTCCACAAAGTTCATTTCATTTTTATACGATATATAACATTAAGCATAACTCACTAATATCCAACCTAAATCAATCCTGCAGTGAATTAAAGTAGTGTGACCACAATTCCTCATTCCACCCTCTACTGTTAGCAGAGAAAATATCTGAAAACAAACTGTACGAATACTACTCACCCTTTTTAATACAAACAATAGATTTCTAACAATGAGTAGGCTAGGCATGCTGTACTGTTGGGACTCTGTTAATATTGTTCCAGGAGAGAGGAGAGCTATAGTTTTGTGTATTTCGTGAGACATCGTTCTTGTCTCCTGAAGCTGTACACAACCGAAACGCACATTATTTCACAGTAAGGGTGAAACAATTTACTCGTACAGACATCAATCTTACAGGCGTTGTTTAATCGTAACTAATAATTATACCTATACCGGGCTTCTCTGTAACGCCTGAACATGATCACAAAACTAGGATACTTCGATATAGGCCGTTCACTATAAACTGAGCACTCAGCACAACTTGCAATTAATTAAAAATATGTTTTATTGGGCCAACAGATGTTAACTTTTGATTGTGTTGAAACTTTTACACTGATATTTAGGTACATGGAATTTATTATATTAAAAATGGTAGAGATGGCTGAAAAATGACTGAAAGAAAACTTTATGCAGTGCTCACTTTATCGTGAACGGCCTAAACAAGTATTTCCTAGCCGTAAAATAATTATAGTATTACCAGAAATTGAGACATACTGACCTTCTAATCACTGCTGTCCGGACATATTTGAGACATGCACCAAATCGCTATGCATAACCACTTTTGCTCCACACAGGAGTTAGGCTATGTCGCAATAACTTCGAGTTCACTTCGCTGAAATTAAATGTATCTGCCACCGATACGAAATATTATACTCGCAAAGTGTCAACATAACACTGTATTTATCACTGCCTGTAATATATGAGCATTCAGAATATATTTCACTCGCCACAAATCAACAAACGCAAATCATCGTAAATTATTATATTACAATACAGCTTCCTGCTTTTCTGTAATTTTCTTGAGTATGAAATCCACAGTCAAAAATATGCAAGTCTTTATGATGGTAAATTAAAAACAATGTTGCCCATTTCAAGGTTTCACATAAGGGGAGTCCGACAGCAAAAAATTAAAATGTTTGGCAATTTTCATTTGTTATCTTAATAAATGTTTCTTTTTTTTCTGAACAAAATTGTATATTATTTATTGAAGAAAAAAAATCACACTTTGCAAGTATTAATTTATATTTTTTGATGATACAGCTGCATTTGCCAAAATAATTAAAATTTAAACTTTTGTTTTATTCTAAAATAATATTTGGACTTTTCTGAACAAATCCCTAAATTTGTTAGCGTACTGGAAAACTTATATTCAAATGTTTAAATTTTATTATTTATAGTTGCGGTTGCTACCACAATTATGATAAACTAGCAGTCCCCCGCGGCTTTGCTTGCGAGTATTATTCCTAACTGATAATATTTACTTTAATTGAAAAACCTCCTTGTACAGAGGATTGGTACTGCAGTTATCAAGAGTGTTAGAATGTCCAAGCGGCTAGTTGAACTAATTCTGCAGCACGATAAGTAGCTATAGCTGTCCACGCGAAAAGCAGTCATAAGTTTGTCCCTACCACTAACAGCGACTTCGCCTGGGCCTTATTTAAAGCCCTGCCAATTTGACGTTGTGGGGTAGTTACAGACACCTAAGGTAAGAGGTTAATAGAATGAAAAACATCTGATTTACCCTGTGCACAACCACTGGTGACGGTGCCCTCAATTATGTATTTTTAAAGTATTCACTTGAACTTTATTGACATTAAGTTTCGCAGAAACGTATTTGGTGCCCCAAACTTGAGATTAGGGAGATTATATATCGTCGGCTTACTGCCAAAAGTGACCAAGTCAAAATGAGATAAAATGATAAAAATGCTAGGAATAATGTATATGTTGTTCACGGACAATTGCCCAAGTTTAAAGTCTATTCGTCGTGTCGTAATGTTGTGTCACAGTATAGTAACTTACCAAATTTTTGTTAATATCTACAATTTAATAGTGTTTTTAAACAAAATAACATTTATAACTTAATCACTTTTGGCAGTATACCGACGATATGTCAGCTGATATTGTAGAGGAACCTAAATGGAAAGCGAACTGCAATATTACCCCTTCTAAAGACTACATGTAAATTGCACTAATTTGATCTGCCTTGTAGTTTTTGTGTGTCAGAATTGAACGTTCGCACGCAGCTTTTAACGGAATTCGAGCCCAGAACCTCCCGGAATTTAGACCTGAGTAACAAACAACTGCGTCACGTAACGGCGAAATAATTCATGAAAATCAAATTTTATTAAAAAAAAAATATATCTGTGTCCTGGGCTCATACAGGTTGTACAACACCACGTCTCGATAGGTTACTGTAGAGTGAAACTCCTGTATAGGTTGTTTCTCGCTGCTCGTTCCTGCTTTTCGGATCGTCTGCCTTGAAAATTGACCAACTTAGTTTTATTCTTAATAATCACGTTTCTTATAAAGAAAAAAATTACATGCATTTTTTTTCTTTTTATATTTACGTAAGCATCACACTGACGCGAACAACACCTCAATATCACTACTGGTTAGATAGATATCGTGGGTTGATTGAAAATAAAATTTGTGCTTTTTCACCCTTTCGGGTGTCGAATTTTGTAATATTTAAAATTTAAATCTTATACATTTGTATAAGTATCCAACTGAAGTGTAAATCACATCGCTAACCCGTTCAGTCGAATCAACATCGATCATTCACTAAAAAAACACATATCACCCCTGCAGAGTATTGAGAAATCAAATTTCGAAAAATTTGGAAATAGTTTTGCGATAATTTCTTTAATCATCATCCTGAAGCAAAATTTAATTGTATATCTCGACGGGTTCGATAGATATCGAGGATTTATCTAAAACACATTCAATGTATTTTCACCACCTAAGAGAGTAAATTTCGAAAACCGCTTGAATCACGTTTTAGAATATTTTATTGGTATCTCGTGGACGTAAAAACACAACATTAGCCCGCTGGGTTCAAGATATATAGACCATTAATTGAAAACGCTTTTCACCACTTTTCATCCCTTTTCACGTTCTTAGGTGGCGAATTTCGAAAATTCCTGAAATTGCTTTTTAGGTATTTGAGTAAGCATCAATCCTAAACAAAAATCACGTCGCTATATAAAAAGCTATGGGATCGATATATATCGAATATAAGTCGAAAACACATATTACCCCTTTTTTACCAGTTTAGGGACGAATTCGTAAAATATATTTTAAATGGTACTTGGGATATTTACAAAAGCACTAATTTAAATCAAAGAGCACTTCGATATCTCGATTGATTTGATAGATATGGAAGGATAATCGAAAACACATTTCAGGTATTTTCACCCCTTAAAATAAAGAATTTCGAAACGTCTTTGAGTCCTGTCATAGAAATTTGTAAAAGTAACCAATTAAAGTTAAAATCACGACGATAGCCAATTGTGTTTCAAAGATATAAATGATTCATAAAAAAACACATTTTGCCTCTTTTTACTGCCTGGGGGTCGAATTTCAAAAAAAAACCTAAAACTACTTCTTAGGTATTTACGTAAGCAATATTTTGAAGTGAATATCAACTCTCTATCCCAAAGGGTTCTATAGATATCGATAATTGATTGGAAACACATTTAAGGTCTTTTCACCACTTAAATGTTGAACTTCGAAAAATCCTTAAATTGGCTAATATGCATTTTTACGAGTGTCCTATTAATGTAAAAAATCACGATGATAGGCAGCCGGGTTCGAGCTCTATCAACGTTTCTTCGGAAACACATTTCACCCCTTTTCACCCCCTTAGTGGTCGAATTTCAAAAAATCCCTTCTTAATGCTCGCCTACGACCTGAGGGGAACCCCCACAAAAAAAATTTCACGATTCTAGGTCCAGTGGTTTGGGCTGCAGTTTGATATGTCAGTCAGCTTTAATTTTTATAAATATAGAAATAGAGATTATTTTTATTTTCATTGCGAAATTTCTTTGAATGCCATGTTTTGTATGGCTTAGAGAAAACTTATATTTTAGGCTTTTTTGTTGATTTCTTCATTGATTAAGAGAAGTCAAGCTAGAATTCATCTTTAAAATCAGTGTCTACGCGTATACCAGTACATCTATAAATGACGCCATTGAAAATATGTTTTTTTTTGTGATATGAAACCTTTAACTTCAGAAAAAACGCAAGTTCTATCGCGTGTCATTAAAAAAAGAAATATAGAAAAATTGTCTAAAAATTGATTTTATTTTGTAATTTGGCACTCAGGTCTTTATAAGGTAAAGAAAGATAGTACAACTTGGCATGTGTAGTAAATTTATTTGGCTATCGACTCGTACAATCATTCAATACTGTTGCAGAGGTAAATTGCGTGCTATTGTACTACAAGGAGTGTGATCAGGGCTTGGAAGAGCAAAGACTCTAAGGTCGAGTCTTGCTAGCACACTGCTTGCCACATAGCCTCTTAGAGCAATGCGCTCAACTAGCGTCTGTCTCCCCCTCGATTACTTCTTTAAAATTATTGTTTAAGAGAGCATGGTAAATAATTCAACGCTAAAACATGAATCTATAACTGTAGGTTTCTTAAAGCCAATTTGCGAAAATTAAACAGTAGTAATCCTAGACAATAGTTGTAGCCAACGTTTTAAATAAAATTGTTTCCAGTGTTACTAACTGCTAAGGCACAATCTCTGACGCCGGAACCTCGTGTATTTAACTGTGGCACAAGATATCACGCGTAACAAATTAGTAATTCTGGATAAATATTTACTCATAAAGTTGGCAAATACCATTATCTAGGATGGTATTTGAGTATTTTATCCATATTGGCTTCGAAAAAAGGGTAGAAATCAATTGATGTTTTCAGCGTTTATTTATCTACCTCGCACCCTTAAGTCTTTATTGAGTTCTCTGAACCAATAGCAGACCAGCATGAAAACACTGTCTCCCGCGCTACATTGCCGCTCACTGGAGCAGCAGCCAATCAATAAATAGGTAAGTACAAAGTAACAGGACTGGGGAGTCCAGCCGGGTTCAATCGACGAGACCCACCAGGCGTTTTGCGAAGATGGTGTGTGTTTTACACGAAGGAACGAAACATACGCTTCCATTTGTTCCAATCAGCCAGAGTAGTTCACTGGCCGGCGGACACGGAAGATTTCATTGTGAACGCCAGCAAATTGAAGCTTCCTCGTCTCGTTTCTTCTGTTCTTCTTCTTCAGGGAAGATTAGCAGTCTCGTTTCAATTACGCCAGCTGGTAACCTCATTTCTTCGACTACAGTAACGAGGAACCGCAGACCGAGAAAGACATCTTCTGTCTCACTTCCTAATTTTCTTCTTCCGTCTCTCTCAGCTGCATGCATTCCACGGCATGTCGTACAGCGCTTCTAACGACTTGCAATGAGAATTACAACAACTGTAATTTTACGAGCTACTCTGCATAAATCAATAGCGAGATATTTCTCAACCAGCGACATTGATAAAAATGTAGCAAGTTATGTTAGTCAGCTGTAAGAAAACTTAATTGTGTTTTGAAGAACGCATTTATTGGACTAGTATCTGAGCACCAAGAATCTTCGTTGCTTTAGAAAAATCGAGTTGTAAGAAAGCGTTCTTAGGGGTCGTGACACGGACGTTATCTTGCCAATCTGTCGCTGACGATCTCGGTCTGTCTATCGACCACGAGGGAAAAATATATTCTAAGAGTTGGGAAACTTCAAATCAGCAAAAGAGATAACAACTTTACAAGTCAGCGTTATACGTTTCAGAAGTGGATTTTCTCAAGGAAAGATGCCGAAACTTTCCTGATTTATGACTATGCCAAAAAAAATTTAATACTTTTAGTAAAAACTTTTTCTGTGATATTTGAGAATACCTTTATTACTTCTAGAGGTACATAAATGTCGCACATAGATTATAGGTCAGATTGAATTCCAAGAAAATGAACTTCATTGATTAGCTGGCGGCTGTCATGACATGCTTCTGACTACTGCAAGCCAGTAGTGAATAAGGAAATTATTTATAGGACTAGCTACCCACTTGCATGTTAAGATGTAAGGTGATATGGTTTTACTGTCATTTAACAACGAGGTTTTAAGAGCCTGACGAGGGTAAAATGAGGTGAAGGGGCAAAAGAACATCCATACATAAGACAGGATTCGAACCCAGGACCTCTCGCACTATAGACCGGTGTCCAACCGACAGCGCTAAAGAGGCTGACTTATACGGCAAGAATACAGTGTATAATGGACTGTGGGCAGCGCTTGTATAGAGCAAAGAAATCTAAGCTGTTGTTAGGTGAATCCGCGCAAAATCAATCACACCTTAGTCATTACACAAGAACTAAAAGAATTACTTTAGAATAGTTTTTAATAGGCTAGGGTTATGAAAAGTTTCAATAATTCTTCAAATACTTCCTTGTTTTTTTATGTGTAATTATGGCCAGGATAGTTTTTACCATCTGAACGAAAATGTAACTTCAGTATAAATAAACAGCGTATAGGGAGGGTAACTGAGGGCTGAATATTACATCCTCAAGGTAGACTTCTGTCTGTACGACAGTAGGAGTCTGTCGAACCACGAAGGGCGACATTAAATGAAGTTCTACTGAGAAGCGACGGAACGTTCAGAACGTAGGAAGCATGAGTTCTCCGAGGAAAACACACCGGCCAAACACAACGTCCGCCAAGTTTTCCACGGCAAATAATCACCTCCGACATAAACGACAAGTTAACGTACTGTGTACTATGTGTGTACTGTGGTTGATTAAATTAAAAATTGTTCGTTAGATATTTCATGTGATCAAAATAAACTCAAATGGCCACTGCTACCAGCACGAGTTATACCCACCCGACGGTAGCTCCAAGATAACCATAGTGGGGTAAACAATCGGCCGGCGCTACTCCTATCTTTCCTGTCACTGCTCTTTACTAGGCTGAAACCTCGTCCATGCTGGGCACACCGGTAACCTCCACTGGGCCGCACGTACTGGAAGTTAAGAAGTCAACCAGCCAACCACAATGGACGACTTTAGGTACATGTCTTCTAAGGTTTCAAATTTCTTGTACCTTTCACGCCAATCTCTAAGTTTACGAAAATCTGTAAACCGTGTCGTAAGGTGGTTGCTGAAATCTGCAACCTACCCTTACCTGAAGAGATCCAAGAAGATCGAAACACGAGTACGTCATTCTTATCCTTGGACGGGCCTTACGGTTTAGGATAGGAATTGGGATTTCCAATTGCTATATTCCCACCGTAGCGGGTGGTGTATCGTGCGGAGCACACACGTCCTAAAGACGCACTCTTGAACATGACAGATACCAGCTATTGGTCAGCAACCACCTTACGACACGGTTTACAGATTTTCGTAAACTTAGAGGTTGGCGTGAAAGGTACAAGAAATTTGAAACCTTCGATTACATACCGCCAAGAAACACAGTTTTACATGTCTTCTGTCGTCACGCCTCAGGGGGAGAGAACTGTGGGAAACAAAGCTTATTTACAAACGTATATATTGTCTCTGTTTACAAACATGCTGATTTGTTGGTTAGTGATGGCAGAAACCATAAATTTTGTGCACTCATAGACTTGCACGCAAGCGTAAAAAATATTAGTTTCATTTCGGGGTTAAGCTACGCAAATACATAAGATAAATGTTCACCTGAAAAAGCGGCAAATTCCAAACAAAGAGTCAGTTTTCTTTACATACATCTCATCCGGGACATGTGAAGCCAAACGCCTGTACGAAGGTTATGTTCGGTTGCGGTCCATGGAGGTAGGAATTGTATCCCACACCAGACCACGGTCTATGAAGGTAGAGGTCTTGACACTGAGGAATAAAATGTGACTCCCTTTTTGTCGCCAAGCTCTTTTGGTGGAAGATTTGTCTTGTTTCGTCTTTGGCTTAGCTTAAAGTGTGAAGTGGTTATCGAAATTACGTGTTTTATATAAAAGAAAAAAATTGAAATACAATTTTGTTTTGAAACTATTTTTTTTTTAATCTTAACAATTAGTTTTTCAATCTTTTACATGTAGGCACACATTGCAACGACTCTAAAAATTTATAGGGCAGGAAATAATCGATTTTGTTCGAATATGATTACTAAAACAATAGTATATAATATTTTTTTTTTTCAGACGACTTATATGAACAGTTCCACACATGCCAACGTATTTATGGACACGAAAAAATTATCTACTATGCCAGCTTACCATGTTAAAATAATGTTATATAAAAAATTGTAAAAATTGTAACACCACCAGAAGTAAATAAGACAAATCTTCGGCTAAGGGGCCACTTTCTCTTGCTGGAGAGCATATGCAGTGTCAAGACCTCTTCCTCTTAGACAGTGCACCAGACTGAAGCTCTGCCTCATTTCAAGTCGTCCATTAACCAAATCTACGGCTGTCCATAGAAAACACTTCTACTTGGGGTTGCTGCCCCTTTAGTACAACAGGGATTGGGCATTCCCCGGGAGTTTCCCATTTGATTTAACTCCAGTCCGAAGACAAGGGCTATCCTGCGGTACCACGAGGAGGTAGTGGATTCCCGTGAACTGACAAAGTATGACTTCCCTAACCAGACTACCACTTGGTCTCCGATACTAGAGCCGATAGTGACTCCAACACTTCAAACGACCAGTAGTTCCTCTAATGTCCTCCTGCCTTTACTTCAGGACCACTGACCAAGCAGGGCGACCTCCCATTGTTGCTCAATCTACCGGACTGGTCCTATCAGTCCGCATCTAAAGCAAGGCCTGATGGCTCGATCTGCTAACCATCCTCAGGGAGATCAGACGAGGAGTTCTTTAACAAGACAACCAGCCGCCGTTAGGCATTTGGCCGCCTTTCCAGAGAGTTACACTCGCCCAAAAGGCGTAGATAAAAACGTAAAAATTAAGTCACCTTACTAAGTACTAATGTGACTAAGTTTGATGTAGTCATAAAAATTGGAACTTTAGCCTAACACCTAAATAGAATACAAAGTGATAGAATTTTATTTTTAGCCGTAAATATATTTTTGTCGTAACTTTTGTTATAGATCAAGTAGCGGTTAGACAATTATTGTTACTTTCTTAACTGCTATTCGAAGTGTAACAACAGATACTGCAAAATAAATATTTACGGTGTCTAAAATTCCACCAGTATGTATTCTATTCCGTAGTTTGGTTAAAGTTCCAAAAATTTGCCCAGAAGAAAAGTTATGATACGAAATACAAAACTTAAAGATGGTGACTAACACTCACTCTTAAGATTCCACTATTCACCTAGTGTACAAATTCTTTGTTTTAAAATCGTAGTATTTGTTTTAGAGCATAAATCAAAATGTGATTGTTTGTTTGAAGAACCAATATAACATTTGTGTTCTTTAACATTTCTGCCCTGAATTTGCATTACTTGGAAAGTGCAATTTGTAAAGAGTGGTAGAAAAAATTAGTACCCATTTTTTTCTATCGCTGTTTACAAGTTGCATTTAACACATAAAACAAAATTAGTACAAACATGTTAAAGAACGCATATTAAATTGGTTCTTCAACAAACCTTTTTTGATTTATACACTAAAACAAATATTACGGTTTTGAAAAACAAAGAATTCGTACACCAGGTGTATAGTGGAATCTTAAGGGCAAAAGCTAAGGAAAAGGAATATTTCGAGAGTTCAGTAACTTGCATGTTAGAAAAGACCATTGTTTGCATACTCGAGCCCTGACTGTTTATGCATGAGCTGCTTCTTACAGGTGAAATATCATACAATAGGCGGGGATTGAATATACGCAGGACACGTATTCTAATATTCACGTCCTTAAACCAGCTAGACAGTCCTTTCTCTACTCATTGCCGGGCGTATTCCTCAAAGAATTTTAAATTACTTTTAAAAATTTAAAAATGTAATTCATTTTTTGTCGTAGTGTAAGCGACTGCTACTTTAATACAGTTTTCTCATGGGCTTCGTTATTTTTTATTCCAGGTGGAAGCTAGTCACGCTTCGCATTCCTTTCCCTGGTAAGACCGACTCACCCCATTTTACGACCAGTAATTTCAGTCCTTTTATCGCTCCATCTGTGATCTGTGGAGGAGCAGCCTACTATTCTGCCCACTCTTCTTTTTTTTATCGCTTTCTTTACGTTTTCTCGTGTAAAATATCTTATGACCCTTACCGCCCTCCGCTTACTCCACAATTCAGCCTTGTAGTAATGTCTTCCATTATCTCGCGAAAACTACGCGAAAAAAAAATTGCTTACCACTTACAAGACATTGCCGTGAAGAACTTTTGGCGTGTTTTAAGCGAGTTCCAATTATACAATATCAGTGTCAGTAGAACGTCTGCTTAGCACTTACAAGACATTGCCGTGAAGAACTTTTGGCGTGTTTTAAGCGAGTTCCAAGTATACAATATCAGTGTCTGTAGAACGTCTGCTTAGCACTTACAAGACATTGCAGTGAAGAAATTTTGGCGTGTTTTAAGCGAGTTCCAAGTATACAATATCAGTGTTTGTAGAACGTCTGCTTAGCACTTACAAGACATTGCCGTGAAGAACTTTTGGCGTGTTTTAAGCGTGTTCCAAGTATACAATATCAGTGTCTGTAGAACGTCTGCTTAGCACTTACAAGACATTGCCGTGAAGAACTTTTGGCGTGTTTTAAGCGAGTTCCAAGTATACAGTATCGGTGTCTGTGGAACGTCTGCTTAGCACTTACAAGACATTGCCGTGAAGAACTTTTGGCGTGTTTTAAGCGAGTTCCAAGAATACAAAATCAGTGTCTGTAGAACGTCTGCTTAGCACTTACAAGACATTGCCGTGTAAAACTTCTTGCGTGTTTTAAGCGAGTTCCAAGAATACAATATCACTGTCAGTAGAACGACTGCTTAGCACTTACAAGACATTGCCGTGAAGAACTTTTGGCGCGTTTTAAGCGAGTTCCAAGAATACAAAATCAGTGTCTGTAGAACGTCTGCTTAGCACTTACAAGACATTGCCGTGAAGAACTTTTGGCGTGTTTTAAGCGAGTTCCAAGAATACAAAATCAGTGTCAGTAGAACGTCTGCTTAGCACTTACAAGACATTGCCGTGAAGAACTTCTGGCGTGTTTTAAGCGAGTTCCCAGAATACAATAACAGTGTCAGTAGAACGTCTGCTTAGCACTTATAAGACATTGCCGTGTAGAACTTCTGGCGTGTTATAAGCGAGTTCCAAGAATACAATATCAGTGTCAGTAGAACGACTGCTTAGCACTTACAAAACATTGCCGTGAAGAACTTTTGGCGTGTTTTAAGCGAGTTCCAAGAATACATAATCAGTGTCAGTTGAACGACAGCTTAGCCCTTACAAGACATTGCCGTGAAGAATTTCTGGCGTGTTATAAGCGAGTTCCAAGAATACAAAATCAGTGTCAGTAGAACG
>PNEQ01087173.1:0-11221 GCA_003012365.1 Medauroidea extradentata | reverse complement strand
GACACAGGAGTAATTGTGTGCAGAACTAATTGTGTTGTGAGAGTTCTAGTTGATTACTGTTTTGTGTATTTCGTAGCTTTGTGAGCTATTAAATCCAGTACTTAATTTAACTCTTTTATTTGTAATCATAAGACCTCTATCCCAAAGAACTCATGGGAATTGCCCACATATAAAGTTTGTGTTCTCCAAACTTGTAACAATATATTAAACATTCATTCAGGCAGTTTTAACACGTATACATCATCGTTTGTACATGAATTTTTCTGTTGCAATACACCAAACGGATTTTTGGATTTTTGCCCCTGAAATATGTCGCATTTTGTTGTCAAAATAAGCCAAAATGAAGCAAAATAATTTTTTGCTAGCAAACGGTACATTATTTTTAAAAAAACGCTCTGGCAAAATTGTGTATCGTATGACTGTACACAGTCTCAAATTTTTTCAAATCATTTGGCTAAACAACATTTGAGTTATTTGCAATTGTTTGAAATAAATTAAAGATCATGGCCTAAAGGGCGAGTGTTAGACAACGTGATAGTATTTTTAGTTTTCGAGCCATAACATTTATTCCAATTTGTATTATCAAAATTTTCTCTTCGACAAGATGTGGGATATATTCTTGGCAATCTGCTTGACATTAATAATGGAATATTTCATTAATTTGTCATACATAATCATTGTAAGAGAATTCTTGAAAGTCAACCTATAATTCTCTTGCCATGATTCTGCATGACAAATTAATGAAACGTTTCGTTACTGCTTATGTCATGCAGTTAATCAAGAATACAGGGTGTCCTACTAGTCCGGTCTCATAGCACAGGTCGCATTCCGCATGTGCAAAGCTAATCGTGGCCATAAATTAAATTATTTTCTGTCATAATGGCACATGGATGTGAACACACTGCCGTCGTCGCACTTCAACACACTGCGTCACTATGTTCACTATACACGTTTAATATTCAACCCATTTATATTTCCCCCATGAGACCGGACTGTATATCATATGCTTTGTCGAAGAGAAATTTTTTTGATAGTACAATCTGAATAAATGTTGACTCAAAAACTGTAAATACAATAAAATTGTCGAACACTCCCCTATAACGTTAGCCATGGCTGATTCCTTTCCCAGGTCCTGCCCTTGTGTACAATTGTGTGTAATCGACCTTAATGACCTCACTGTCGACGGGACGTTTAGCTCAAGAACATTCCTGAAGAAATCACGAGAGAAAAATTTAATACAGTAATCTACAGCGTGCTCGAGCGATACTGAAAGAGTAATTTTTTCATACGATGCTTAACATATTGTAGGAGAATTTGTAAAAAGTGACGAGTAATGCTTGCGATGAAAATTGCGAACAATTTGGTGGATACGTGTGTCCACCAACCCCCTTGAGCGGTGCTACAGAGAAAGTTGGTATTCGTGCAATAGCCGACCCAGGCGCGACAATTGCAGATCGTGACGTAGCCCCCGCAGTGCAGGGCGTCGAACCCACCTCGCTGTGAAGGAAGGAAGGGAGGGTGGAGCAAGGAGCAGGGGGCGTGGCTGAACCACTGTCGGGTCGTGAGGTTGGTCAGTTACAATGCGCCTCACCTCGCCTCGTGCCAAGCACGTCTGTGACGTCACTTCCCGCGACACGCCAAGCGCGTTTCTCTTCAAAGCAAAGCTGCATTTTTTTTTTTTTTTTTTCAAATTCTAATTTACAAGGTTTTATTAAAAAGCATTTTTTTCTGATAAAACCCAGGCTTCTTTCTGTATCACCCGGTTTTTTTGCAAATATAAGTCTAGATCCCCCCATCCCCCAGGGTTTATAAACCTGGTAACATCATTGTAAACAGTTTCCCGCAACTTCGTTGGCGTAGTTTTCAATTAAATGCTTTATTTAGTATTTCTATGTTCAATCTCTCTTCAAAAACACACTTAAAAAATTAAAAACATTTCAACATACGTTCAGCTTATTCGATTATTACCGGCTTTCTCTTGTACGTAGAGCGGTTGCCGCACTTCATTGAGCCAATGAGAAACCGGCTATTGTAATATTTGATGCCTGTTATTGGTCTGCAGACAGCTACGTTGTGTCGGACGTACATCACCCAATGATTGCAAAAAACTTCAGAGTTTTCAAGGATGTGTCGGATCAAAACATTTTCAAGGTATACCGTCATCTCTAATGACAATGAAAAATCAACTGGCTACTGAAACTTTTGTGACAACTCACTGTACTCTATTTCGTTTAACTTTAGCAAACGTTGTAAATATTTGATTTCAATGCCAGCGGACCGTTAATACGAATTTCAAATGTCTAGTTCGCCGTACGTATTGTAAGTTTTGTTTTGCAATGTAACAGGCATAATCATACATGAAGAAAGATATTTTGGAAAACGGTTAATAGTTAGGTCCGTAGCGCTGGTGAGGGGTGTTATGGGATGAGTATGGAGCTGCGCTGGAATGAAGGAGCGGGGGAAACGGGATATCTCCGAGAAAACCCGCTTACCAACGGTATCGTCTGGCACAATTCCCAAATGCGAAAATCCGGGTCGACTTCGTCGGGAATCGAACCCGGTTCGCCTTGGAGGGAGACGAAAGTTCTAGCAACCGCGCCAACCGCGACCCCATTACGCTGTTACCAAAATTGCTGTCAAACTTTACTGAAGCTATACGAAACACAGTTAAGGGTGGCCATTTTGAAACACGTACCGACGCACGCACAAAGGAAAATCTGTCAGGGGTACGGCAGGATGTCGACCCAGTAACCTTGGCCGTATCAACGGCCCCAAAAACCGGCTGACTCGCGGCTCGTCACTGGGCGAATGTTGAGAAAGAGAGAGAAAGAAAAAAGGAGAGTGCGAAAAAGAAACCCAGAGAGAGGAATAAAGCCTTTACGGCTTTACCACAGAGGTAACGTTACCTCCCGAACAGTGACCACAGTCTGAATCTCACAACGCGATCATAGAATAGGTAGATATACAGAAGCGAAATGGCTAACCGGTCACTTTGATATAAGTGTTCTTGGTCGGTTATTGATAGAGACCGGAAAAATTCGCAGATTCACTGACCTGCAGGCTAGCCTGCAAGAATATTTGTGACCTGAAGCAGACAGCAGATTCTCATTAGCTGCTTGCTGTTAAAGCAATATAGGTCTGTATTAGTTACATTTCCATTATTGGCTCAAGAGACTTCCAGGAGATGTCATATAAGTCAAATGCCAATTGTGAAAGTGACACAAACTTACAGTTGTTGGAATTATAGCTTGTGCCCAAGTGAAAACGCGAATTGTTCAGGTCTCTAGTTATTGACTATACGTAGAGCCACGATTTTGTCGCGTAAAGATTTTTGCAACATTTTGTTTTGCAGTGTCTCGCGTGAACCTCGGCAGCTCTGCTTACGGCTATTGACAGCGTGTCTTTGCTCAGACACGTCTGTCATATGACTGCACCAATAACAATGAGGCTAATGTGACGCAATACGCCTGTGATTTGTCAGTAGAACATCAAGACAAGTGTCATTTAAAACGTCCAAACACTGACCATGAAACAGAATTGCGGATGTGAACATAAGACATTGAAACCAAACGGTGCAAACATTTTTTACCAAAAAAATCGTGGCTCTAACTATACGAGGCTCTGTACACATGGAAACGTTTCTGTGACGAACCTGCAGCTGTGCTTCATAGTGACTGACTTCTTTAACACGCGCTTGTTCTGGGGTTCTACTGGTAAATGACAGACGAGTAGTGTCACACAAGTCTTATTATAATTGTTGCAGTCAAACGAGAGCCGTGTCTGCGCAAAGACACGCTGCCGATTACCACTAAGCAGAGCTGCCTATGCGCATGCACAGCAATAAAAACAAGTACAAAATTCACTTCAACATAAAAACCATGGGTGTATCTATACTTGGACAGAGTGTATCCGACTGATCAGTGCGAGACGTGGAACGTCTTCCTTGTTCGGGTTCGGCGTCTTATTTTTTCTAGCATGTTCGTCGACAGCGTCTGTTGATTGGCGAACGCCATTCCACTGCATTGTTAGGCAGTGCAGTAGTAGATATAGTTGATCCAGGATTAAGTGAGCACTTTTGAAACATTACTTCCTCCTTTCAGATGATTCGTAGTTTCAAGCCAAATTTTAATATGAATATGAATAAAGCAACTTGAGTAATAATCAAGAGTGTATAGTTTGTACGTGACTCAAAAATTAACGTCTAAGGTCACATAGAAGATTGCAGGTTTTCGCGGCCGTTGTCGGACATGTAGTCTTGGCTGCCGGCCTGGGCCCGCGTCGTGCTGGTATCGTGTACCTACGTTTCGCCGTACCTTGCAGCAGGCATCAACAGGGTGTCTCGAGCAGGACTGATAATGCCTGTTGCAAGGTACGGCGAAACGTAGGTACACGATACGATACCATCACGCCACGGCTCTAGGCCGGAAGTTAAAACTACATGTCAAAGGTCACACTAAACGATTTTTTTAAAATCACTATTCTAGAGAAGATGCTCATCAAAAGTGTTCTTTATCGCGAACCAACAACACAAGGAAAATGGAAATACTCTCCCCTCCTTTATCAATGAGTTCGGCGCTCAGCTACAATGACTAATAGGCCATTCGTTTTTTAAATTTTCATGATGACTCGATCAATATTCAACTACCGGTGCTTTAAGTATTATTGACATGGTGAAGTAAACTACCTCCAGTGACTGACCAAGGCAGCCGAGGAACAGTAGAAGGATGAAAGACATCAGGGACGATGAGGGAAGGGAAGGAGGGAGGAAGTTAGGAAGAACAGTCAACGCTCCAGAAGGGAGGCGAGCCTAGAGAAGTGGCGCCTTACAGACGTTAGCCGCTGTACTACCTGGCCGTCGTCGGTGAGGCTAACACTGGGACTGTCTCTCTCTCTATAGACAACATCTAGGTCTCGTCGCGCGTGGCGCCGCCTCCGCCTCTGAAGTCTGCCCACACCTACACCTGTCTAAACAAACCTCGCCACCTCCCGGGAAACTGGCGACCATCTTGTACACAGCTACTGCACCGGCGACATTCTTACCTACCTGCCGCAGTCCAGACACCTCGCGGCTAAAAAAAAGTACCCCCCCCCCAAGTATAATCCTGTCTATTGTTTCATGACATGACACAAAACCAAGTCATAATAAATATCATGTGTGGAAGGTACCCCGAGGGCCTGGGTATAGCACCTTGAATGCAGACTTGTTACTGGCGCCCTTAGGCATATGGCATGGAATGAGGTTCTACAATGGTAAAATGCCGGAATGAGAAGCCCGGGGAAGCGGGAGATCCTCGAGAAAACCCATCGACCAGCGGCATCATCCGGCACTATTACCACGTGCGAAAATCCGGGTACTGACCCCGCCGAAAATCACACTCGGATCGCCTTGGTGAAAGGTGATTGCACCAACGGCACCTAACCTGTTGGTTATACCATACCATTACAATGATATTATGTAACTTATTTCGTACGAAACTTGTAGAAATCAAACTAAAGTCACCACAAAGCAATGTTAGCACCAACTTAATTGTTCCTAGTTATTACCAGCGGCGTCATTTTGGATATGCACGGGGGGGGGGGGATGCCTCCCCTGGATTTATAAGGCAAAATGTATACATATTTTTGTGTATATTGTTATTTACATAATACTAACGTAAGCACATAAAACTGAAGTTTTAAAATGTTCCTGCCGCCCCCCTCCTCCTTCCCTAGAAAAAACTGAAATGACGCCCTGCTTGTTACATGCAATTTCTGACTAAACACGACCTTTTGTTGATCTGTGTAGAGGTAACATAATACACATTATAACTCAACAATGTATCTCTCACGTTAAAAATTGAAACACAGTGAGGATGGGCGGCTCGAACTCTGGCGAAGTTCCGCAATCAGTGCCGAACAATGGCTGCTAGTGTCTCAGATAGTTACACTTCTGTACGTTAGATTGCTCTCTGTCAATATCGCGACGATGGCGAACACTGTGGCGAGTCAAAGAACTCAACGAAAACCGCGCAGGAAAAAAAAACCACCTGTTTAACGACTTCTATTCATGTGCATATTCAAAGGAGGAGGGTTGGAGTTAACTCACAAACAGGAAAATTATTTTTTTTTATTGCAAGGGCATATTTCGTTACCGCTGTTTAGGCATCGCATGAGCAAAAAAGAGAGCCAATGTTACTACGGTCACCATTCAAGTTGCACTACTTGGATGTTAACCTTTGTTTAGCTGCATTTTAACGAATGCGCCGTCACAAACTTTGGTGCTTCAGAAGTTACTCGTCATTATTTTTGCTGACGAACTTGATACACGCGACCTTGTCCTATACCTGATCACGTTGCAGTCGACACAGCCGTAACACAGAAATCTATAAAAACTCTCAAGACATAAAATTCAAAAGAATGCAAAATAAAACCGCTCTGGTGGCTGTCGATCCAAATAAAGCGCCGGATGTAACTGGATTCCATTCACAATGCGTCTACGCACCAAGGACACGTCCGCCATAGCTGACATGCGTTTTGGACACGCGTAGCCTACATTAAACTTATATTAGACTGGCTGCCATAGATATTAGTTCAGCAATGTAGTCGGGTCACTAACCTGAAAGTGACTAAGCTTTGACCATAGGCGCTTACGAAAACATAGTGGGTATAATCTACTAAGTAGTATTTTTCACGTGATAGGATTTACTCAGTCGCCGGATGTTTTAACGGATTTTTTTCAAGGATATTCTTCTGTAAGTTCCATACAATGAGATTTATTAAAATTTCCCGTCCAACACGGCACAGATATTAGGTAGGCTACCTTTTTAAGGGTTACAAAAGTTGTTATATCATAATCTTTCAATTATTTCATACAATCGCAGATATCTCGAATATTTTTTTAACCAAATGCTATGAAAAAATTTGAGTCTGTGTACAATCATATGATACACAATTTTGCCAGAACATTTTTTTATTATTATTATTACTCACCATTTGCTAGAAAAAAAATATTTTGCTTCATCTGGCTTATTTTCATAACGAAATATGCAATATTTCAGGGGAAAATTCTAAAAATCCGTTTAGCGTATTGCAACACAAAAATTCAGATACAAACATGTAAGTGTTAATACGGTAAGAATGAATGTGCGATATATGTATTAATTTGGGTTTTAAAAAATACTTCCGAAACCACTGCAAAATTAAAGACCGAAACCTTAACTACCTTTCTTAACTTTTGACTAGTAACCTCTCGGAGGAAGAAAGTCATTTTATTCTACGGATGGTCACAAGTGTATTATAAGCAATAGAACTTACGCAACGGCAACTGTATACAATGTAAGAAACTATTTCCTCTGCTTTGTCGAAGCTTAAAACATTATAGAAATTTTGTAGGACAAATTAAATGCAAAAGGTCTATTATTCTAAAATGGCGGGCACTGATCCCCGGCAATGGACTCTGCCGCTCTTCTTGGCAGCAGGCACGTATGAGGGGGATGAGATAGATAAGGAAGGGGTGTGGGGTTCAATTGCCGTGGCCAATCCTTCACTTGCACCTACCTGGTCTGTGACGGGACGCCGCACGTAATTGCTGCACCGCCCACGCCACGCCCCCTCAGGGGGAGACCTGCCCTAACCTTATGCGGCGCTGCCAGATAAGCCATCTATCTCTACACCGCCGCTGCAGTGTTTCACCGGGGGCATGTAAGTAGAGGGGAGTAGTGCGTTCGACCACACGCTTCATGTCCGCCCCAGTTTTACATAACATTTACATTCATCAGTCGGTGTGCTCCTCTATCCGGACGAGAACTAAAGCCCGTTACATTAAGGGCGCCGCCTACCCCACGGTTCAAATGCGTCGCAGTGTGTTCGTAAACAGGTTTTTTTTTCTACGAAAATATTCCATTGGAGTCTATTAAGTCAACGCACGAAAAGAAAACACTTCAGACAAGGCCGAAACCTCATTGTTAAGGGGGCCGCCTACCCGCGCGTGAGAGGCTCAAAAGCTACGGAGCAGTAAGGTCGACCTTGAAACGCGCATCAAATGCCGCGTTGCCTCAACGAGCCAACCGCTGAACTAGCGTGCAAGGTTCCCGCCGAACGGTTTTTACTATGAGACAGTAAGCTGTGACAATATAATTTTATTAGTGGAAACTCGGCAACTAAGTTCATTGCATTTCACAATCTGAGATTCGCATACAACCGGTTTGTACATTTTGCACTACGGAAGTCTGAAAAGGCAGTTTTTAGCCATGTTGGAGGGCTTAGAAACAGTGATTTTAATGAATGGGCGTTTAAATATTGAGGTTGCGACCTTGTCTGAAGTTTGTTTTATTTTAGTACGTTGGCATAATGGACACCATATGGAATATTTTCGTAGAAAAACCTGTTTACGAACACCTATTCTAAGCCCTCCAACATGGCTAAAAACGGAATTTCAGACTGCCGTACTTCAAAATATACTAACCGGATGTATGTGAAACTCAGAATTGCCACCTGCACTGTACTCAGTTGAAGACTTTCTACCAATAAAATTATATGGTCACCACTTAAAGTCCCATAGTATAAACGGTTAGTTAATTCAACGCTTGGCTCGTTGATGCCATGCGGCATTTGATGTGCGCTTCAAGGTCGATCTTACAGCTCACGCGCGGGTAGGCTGTGATTTGACACATTTAAAAACAAAACAAAAAATATTTTTGTATTTTTAAAAGATTGTAGAAATTTTTAATTTTTCACTTAGCACTTTATTGTTTACATGCATGTCAGATCACAGCCTTCAACATTGTTATACACAATGAATTTTTTCGTTTTAGTATGTCAATTGGTTTAAGTGGCGTACACAAAACCGTAAAGTGCAAATTTTGACGTTTACGACTCATTACGCAAAAACTGAGAGCTACAAAAATTTCCTAGGAAGAAGATTTAATCACAATTTATGTCTAAAATAAGAACAAAATATCTGGTACATATATAAAATAAAAAAAGACGTCGAAAACTGAGGAGAACCGCGCCCTTAATCAACCTGCCGGGGTTCGGTAGGTTTACCGAGTATCGTGACCGGGTCTGCCAACAATGCGATTCCGTGACTTTATTGAACGTTTGAAAACTTCGCTGAAATTCTCAAACAACGAAAAGAAAAAATATGAAAAAAAAAACACGCCAATCTTGCACGCCACTCATAAGAAGCAATGTGGTTATCGTCGATTGTGGAAATTTGAGCTTTATCGCTTGTCTGACCCCGTGCATAAAATGTAGAACATTGTGTACGACAAAGGCACAAACAAAAAACGCTTCCGAAAAATGATATACAATTATCGTTATCGAAAAATGATCTACAATTACCTTATCAATAGGTAACTGTAAACCCTGGATACCTTCGAACTCTCATTTTACGGTGAAGGTAAACATTGTAGTCTCTATTTACGCATATCATTGCTATTATGGTCGACTATAATACCCCCCTATTCGGGCAATATGAACTTATTCTGTCGTGTAATCTCATTTTACTGTGCTGGGCCCTTAACTCCAGCTTCCAGCTGCAAGCACTTCTGTCGTTATTCCTTTGTCCTTCAGCCGGCCAGTACGTTTCTCTAGGATAATTGTACACGAAAATCGGATACTTTTAATGGGATAATAGTGTTTAGTTGTCCTAATTGACGGCTTCAATGTCAAATATTTGTGAAACGTTGTCTAAATGCAATAGTACCTAATATACTTGTAAAACACATATCCCAAAATGTTTATCCTGATTTTAAATGACACTAACTTTCTGATGTTCACAGATAAAGATATATTATTTGATAATTAAATTCAGTTGTGTATTACCGAATGATAATAAACGTATTCATATCATTGAGCCATATTTCATTCCGATTGCTATACACTTAAATTATAATATTGGGATTCTATATTCCTACCGTGGGAAAAAAAATTATTATTATTATATGCTATAGTAACAAGACTGTGTTTTAGTTAATTATTTGTTTCACAAAATGTAATTTTTATGCACTGGAGTCTCTTAAATGAAGTTATAGTTTTCAATAGATTTAGTTTACTTATAAGTTTTAGTTAATAGTTTGTAGTTGTTAGTAGACGTTTTGTAACAAGTGACTGGCGAAAGCATACGAACAGAGTACCAACCACTAAATACTTGAGCTGTTAATTGGAACAGGGCCGGAAAAGTAAGCGCAGTGAAGTGTTTCCCGCCCTCGGACACAACCAACGCCGTGAAACGTGCAATGGCTGGCAACGGATCATAATCACGCCCTGAAGGCCAGAAGCAGGGCGATCTACTAGATACCGCCGCACGACTTGTTGATAGCATCCAACGGCGCCTTCCAACGTCGCGTAAAAGAAAAAAACTAAGCTCGTGAACGTGTTAATGGTTCATTTTCATAATTACTCATCTACCCGCGGAACAAACGCGAAGACAAAGACAACGTCCAAGTTCTAGCAAAAAAAATTATATGACGCAAGTTCAAAAATGCACTTTTCTAAGAAAACAAAACAGTTTCGGGACATGATTTTGTACACAAAAATAATAAGGACCTGCAAAGTTGTATGCTTTTAATTAATTCTATATTTATAAGTTCCACTAGCAAACTAGAAGTGAAGGGCGCTTTCAGCACAGTATATGTGTGGCACAGCAATGGCCCAAATGTTCACAAAAACATCAAAATTTGTATACACACACTTATTAACATTCTGAACACAATGGTAACACTTTCACAACGTTATGCACAGTATTTACACACGTTTGTCCCAAAACTTTAATATCTCTCATAATAACATCTAGTTTAACATACGCCATTAATACATCACCAAGTTCAAACTTCACTTTTTTCCTCGTGAACACAGCAGGAGCTTGCATACAATTTACAACTGCCGTTGAAGAACCAAAGCAGTGACACACGCAACTAACACATGACGGATTGTTAGAATTCAAACTCCTGTGCACGTTAACTACTTTCGCGATTTGGTCACTGTTACTGAAATTCTTCCTTGAGGACTATGAACCAACAGTAGACCAGTGGCGGCTCGTGGGTTGTTGCCAGGTAGGGCTGCAGTTGTCAAGAGCTGTACAGGGTTGTGCGCTGGTTGACTCTACAGCCACTGACACGCTGATGTGCAGGTGCCCCTTACTACTGAGTGGTCACAACACATCTAGTAGTCGGTAAATATTTCATGGTCGTTGGTCTACGACGCGTTCATCAAGAGTGTACATTTCCGAGTATCTGCAGCC
>PNEQ01087169.1:0-18777 GCA_003012365.1 Medauroidea extradentata | reverse complement strand
TTATACTATCCTTTTTATTTTGTTCGCTGATACCCCCCATCTATCTCGTATAACAAAAAAGTTTCTCGCTTACTATAATTTACTCTGCATTTTCCAGTCAAATGTCAACATGGCATTGTTAAAATTTTTTTTTAATAATATGATAGTTGCATAAAATTAAGTTAATGGACATTATCGTTGGCAGCATAGTTCATAAATGATATACAAAAATTTTGAATACATTTGGTTGAATAGTTTCAGATTTATGAAGAGTTTAGTTAGACAGGTTTTTGTGGCGCGCGCGCATTCATTGGCTTGCGCCAGCTCCGAAAGACCCAAAATGGCGGACGATTATACCCACTCTTTATAGTGCCTTAATGCGAGCAGTTTCGTCATCTCGCCCTCGCGAGGCGCTGGACTGTCCCGTGTGCGGCCGCAGACCTGGTTGAGTCATGCTCCGCGCGTAGAGACCTGTCCGACGTGCAAAGAGACGATGTGTGCAGGGAGGCTAGCGGGTGTTTACACCTCGGCCAGTTCATATTGCCTTGTCGAGTTAGCAGGAAGTGTTCCCTGTCTTGCTAGAGGAAGACGTCGAAGCATTTGATGACATAATTCAACTTATAAGGAGGCATATACTGTAGCACCACCACTCAATTGTATTATGCGCGACCGAAGCAGGTCACCAGTTCGTAAATCAGCTACACCAATGCATCCATCTGTACCACTGCTGTGGAGCGATGAAGAGGACAATAATGCAGGGCTGTCGTGCCCGGGTGTCTCCAAGGTTGAGGATGAAGACAGTGAGAACGATCTATGTTCAACAATGGGCTCATCCATCGTACGAACCAGGGATCTGGACGAAGTGTACAGCGATAGTGAACAGGAAGAGCAGGACTAAACTCTTCTCCTCCAGACATTGGTGGTGCGAGGACCTGCCTAGTCGTCTCAAGAATGATAGTGTACTGTGTATATATTGTATAGTGTTTATCGTGTTTTATTAATAAATGTATTATTTTTTAAACTTCTTGTGTGAGTTTAGAGATATTATTCGTCTGTCATAACTTTTCTTAAAGAGCATCAGATGCATCAGTCCTTGTACACTCAATCATTAATTACATGCCGCACTATTACATTACTATAAAAGGTTTTAAAATATGCAATAGTTGGGAATGAATATCATGATGTTGTTGATACAGCTCTGTGTATAATACTTGTCAAGACTTGTCAATCTAGTTGCCTGGAGGTAAGCATAAAAAAATAATAGTAATGATAGGGGCGAGAGTCCTGTCTATGTTACATTCAATGTCGTCCTTAAACACATATGTCGCCTGGTGGAGACGAATCAAGTGAGTAAATAGGAAACAAAGATGGCTGCCGACTACGACACCTCCTACCAAGGTGATGTACAATGGGAAATAGGAAGAGGTCGGAGGGTGGGGAGTTAAGAAAGGGAAAGAGGAGGATTGGGACATGACGTTTGTAGCTGGGGAACTGATGAATGAGTGAGCAGCAGGAAATTATGAGTGGAATGAGAGAGCAGGAGGAAAGTATGATTGGAATGAGAGAGCAGGAGAAAGTATAAATGGATTGAGAGAGCAGGAGGAATAGGAGATGAGAGTTATAGCTGGAGAGCTGATGAATGAGAGAGAATATAATAATAGATTATTTTGGCGAGGGAATTTTAAACATTAAATATGGCTGCCTCCAGAACATGTAAACAAATGACTGTGGAAATTAGGGGGGTGGGGGAATTCATTCCAAGATGGCGGATGGATCCAAAATTTGGAAAGTGACGTGATCCAAGATGGCTACCGGAAACAAGATGGCGGTGGGAAACAAGATGGCGGCGATGATATAATCCAAGATGGCGGTGATGACATAATCCAAGATGGCGGACGTGGTACCTCAGCACCTCACCCTGAACCCTGTGTCCCAGAACATACCAAACCTGTCTACTATTATATGCTAGAGTATTAAATTGGGCTTTTAGGGAGATTACCTGCATATAGCATCTGTAAGTGTTTATTTGAAAAGTTTAAATTGCTAGTGTTGTATACTTAATGTAGGGTGTTTATAGGGGTTGTAATTACATAAAATATTGTAATTTTTTTTTATTTAATTACCTAAGACCTCCATCCCTAACGAACCTGGCTGCGCCCAAGACACAAAAGTTGTTACAATACTATGCTTATATGTATACTAGTCAGAGGTGCAAAAACTCTATTGTACAATTGCGCAGGGCTGCTAGACGGTCACTTTTATCACTTCTAGTCACTATTTTCTCACTATTGTCCCTGGCGATTTTTCGCTCAGTGGGGGAATAGTGAGTTACCTACTGACATTCGCTTTGGCTCCTAATTTTCGACAGGAATTGTTAAATGACTTGAGTGGGGCATATTATTCATTGCAGATAGAAAGAAACAAATCACCTCTCAGCATTTGCAGTCATTTTTATTGGCAGTGCAACTGCAAAAAACTTGTTAAGAAATTGAACTAGGCTATTGCTAATGCTTGTTTACCTCGACACAAGCTTTTAACACTTGGAAGTGACGGGCCAAATGTTAATAAGAAAGTATAATTGCTTGTCAGTGAAGATTTAATTTCGTATAGAAGGAAACCCCTTGTATTGATTGGAACATGTAACAATCATACTGTATACTATACTATTTTGACTGGTTTGAAGGAATTTGGAGAGGATGTATCTGACCTTGTGTATGCTGTGCATGAATGTTTTGATGGCTGACCTGTGAGAAGAGAAGATTACAGGGTGATTCAAGAGGAGCTGAAAACTCCATCACATTACTTCATAAAACGTGGTGGATCAAGATGGCTTACACTTGAGACAGCTGCATGGAGGCTGAATGAACAGTAGGATGTTCTCAACAAGTACTCTTTTACTTCTATTTTTTTATTCCTGCAAAGAGAAATAATTTGATCAAGTTCAGCAACTACAAACCGATAGTAAATTTGATCAAGGACTCTACCATGAAAGGTCAAATAATTTTTTGTCATCTCCAGTGCTCACATTTTTAGTTCCTTGGCATGTTTTTCTTCAAAAGAAGAACCTTTGGTGCATCTTCTGTACGATGAGTTCAGTAAGTTGGCGAAGGTGTCGGTGGGGAGAGTGTAAACGTGAAAAGACTAAAGAACTTGAAACGAGTGATATTTTCAAGCCAGAAAATCTTCTGCCAGTTGAAGATACAGTTTGTGGGACCGAGGTTTCAGCAGAGCTGGCAAAATTTTGTGATAGAGACCATTTTCTGTTTCTTGGCTGTGCACAGAATTTTTTTATTAAAGCTTGCAAACATATCCTATCAAAGTCTTCACTGCAGTCAGAGGCAGTTCTTGAATATTGTCTATGTATTCAGCCAAATGCGAGAACTTCAGAACAGAGTTGAGCAGAAATAGTATTTCTTGTAAAAGCTTGGCATTTGAAAATGAAACATGATTTATTGCAAGATGAGTGGAAGTTCCTCCAGCTGGAAAAAAGATTGTGGTGCTGAAAAACTAATTGATGTTTATTGGAAAATTTATTTGAACTAAAAACCAGCATAGGTGAGATGAAATACTCTACTGTTGCAATTGTGGTTAAGGCTACGTTGACTTTGCCACATGGAAGTGCTGACATAGAACATGGATTTTCTGCATCTTCTAGGTTTCTTAACAGATGACAGAGCTTCAATGTGTGAGGAAACCTTGAATGCTGCGATGGCTGTGAAAAGTGCATTAAGACTCTATCATATGACTGCTCAGTTTGTTCCTATTACAGGAGATCTATTAAGAATCGCAAAGTCCGCATATAATCGTTACAAAACAAATTTGGAGGATCAAAAGAAGCAGAAAAAAAAGAAGAATTTAAATTGAAGGAAGATAAGAAACTGAGAAAAGAATTGAAAGATGCTAGCATTAAAGATATGAAAGAAGCCCGAAATAAATTTGCACTTGCTGGAGAAAAATTAAGTTTTCTGAAAGGAATGAGGAATGAATAGAAGAGTAAAAGGGCAGACAAACTTTTTGACGAAGCCAACAAGAGGCAGAAAAAAACAGTGGACAGCAAAAATTTTGCAGAATTGGGACTAGCACAAGCAATACTTGAGGTGGTCTACATTGTAAAGAAGGTTGCAAGTTTATTAAATGAAGCGCAGACTGTTAAAAAAAATGTATATAGGAATAAGTCACGTTTTTTATCAGACTTTTTTGCTGAACAACAACAAAAAAAAAACTTATTTTTTGTTTACTTCTGTGTTTTACAGCCTATAATTTTTTCACATTATCTTTTTTGCTTATTGTTTTCAGTTTTTAAAATTAAACTATAGATTCTAATGTTTGGGCTGTTAACACTATTTCAGTATAGGCCCTACTACACATTTGTGATGTGCTATATAGTTATAGTGATAATTGTATTTGTCACTACTCTGTATGCTGCAGATCTGGTTTTATCCTGAAAACTACTATTTTTAGCTCTGATGTTAAATAATGACGTTGTGCCACTAATTAGAAGTAACTTTATTTAAATGTTTTACAATCCTATATTTGGATTTAGAGTTCAGAGTTGTATAGTTGATGTATTGAAAGTGTGTGCTAATTAAAATCGTAGAATGCTTGTCTTGATAGCTTAGCAGAGACGTATCCCTCAACTGCCAGAGTTTGAGGGTAATGTATGGGTATGTATTAAAATATGAACAAGTATACTGTGTTATCATCCTTACAACTGGCCTCTAGTGTCAGCCTGTTTCTAGGGTAGATCAGCCGGCTGATGATGAAGTCAGCCTCCTCTCCTCTCATCGCATTCCAGGCTCTGCCCAAGATGGAAAATGGTTGCAGATTTACATTTACACAATGAAGCAGTACTAATCACGTTTCATGAGTCACTTTTGGCCACTATTTTGTTTTTAGTCACTATTGTCACTTTTTTGAGGCTGCTTACCTGCTAACAGCCCTGAAGTGTGCTTAAAAACATACTTTTGACAAAGATTACTGCCAGTGACAATTTTCGTAGTATAATTGTATACACTTTATTAAATCTTCCAGTATTTTCACAAAATAAAAATTTTACGCACATCTTTATTACTTACCAAATGCAGATGTTCCACAATGAAAAGATGTTTTGCATGCTGGTAAAAAGTGCACGCACACACACACTTGTACACAGAGCAAGTTTTTTGCATGGATATTCCCTCCTACAGAAATATCACAAGTTATTACGTTGACATTAAAAGGAAAAATAACACACATTTTTAAAATACATATATTTCAGTAAACATTATGCTTCATCAAAAGCATGAAACAAGATAAAGGAAAATACAAGAAATTAATTCAACACCTTTATTTGAACGATACAGTATTACTGTAAACTCAGATGTAAGAAGGTATCGTAGAGCAATTCAATTCCCATGCAACATACACACGTGTGTTTTGTCTTTAATGTACTAAGGGTCCAAGTTCTTTTACCAAACAGATTTCTCCGATGATCATTTGTTGCTTTAAGCTTGGAAAACAAATAATAGAGGTCCAAGTAATTCAGTATCCTGGTGCACAAGGCAAATTGCCACATATTTTAATAACTGTCGAGTCGCATTGTTTCACAAGGAAGTTTTCGCAGGAAAGGGACAGGTTGTCGAGTGAAAAAGGGGCAAATCCACCACCAAAATCCTACAGCTATCGAACAATCTAAACAAAGTTACATAAAAATATGAACATTTTACATTAAATTTTACCCACATTCACAGTAAAGACAAAAAAAGCTTGTAACTTTATTGTGTGTACATTATAGGTAAGTATTGAGTATTCGTGAGTTCAAATTTTTCATGTATTTTAGTAGTGATTTAACGTGTCTCTAAGATCCGAGGGGGTGAAGTGACGAGAAGACTGTGTACAGGGGAAGGTTAAGAAGACATATAGGCACCAGTTGTACAGTTTTAGCTCGGCGAAACACGAGCACCAGGCGTCTTTCTCAGGTCGTGTAGCCGACGACAATGAGGCTGCCCCCAAGCAGCGTCACTGATGTTGGCGATCTTGAGTCTGGCTATGTATACTTACACACACACACTTAGCTCTTGTTTAGGCCAGGGCCACGTCTCTAACACTGAAAGACACGTGAAGTACTGGGTTCAGACCCAGTCACGATACAGAACTGAAAAGCACTATTGATGTAAGTGAATGTAATATTACTTGATGTTTTAGTACATATTTGCTACAAACTGTAACCGCAGTGATGACTTCGGTCCAGCTCCTAGACAGAACACGAATGTTAATATTAACTGACTTAAGATGCACTACACTCTACACGAGGTCCAGGGGTGGTGCTAGAGCAGTTCTCCCGCCCGTGTGCACTGCTCGTTGGTCGGACTAACAAGACCCTGCTCCTGGGAGATGACGCAGCATCTCCCGCCAAAACACAACAAAATAAAATGAGATGAAGTGATGATGGTGAAGAAATGAATACACTAGATCAGGTGCGTAGCCAGCATTTGTGAAAGGGAGGGGTTTTGGCCTGGGAATATTGTGAAGAAACACCGACCACCTCTTTAAAGCGGGGGGTCTGTGGGACCTCCCTCGGGAAAATTTGGATTTTAAGGTGCAAAATAGTGCTATTTTAACAGTTTTATTAACTAAAAATAGAGTATATGTTGCTGATGAAAATATTAAAATTTAAAAATATAAAACGTAATTAATTTTTCACCCTTTTGAAATGGTAATTCGGGGGTACTCCCCTGAGGGAATTCTGGAATTTAAGGTGCAAATTAATGCTTATTTTAGAAGTTTTTTTTCCTAAAATTGACTATGCTAATAGTAAATATACTATTAATTTTTAAATATGAAATGTTTCTAGTTTACCGCCCCTTTAAAGAAGGGCTCCTCTCCCGAAAAAAAAAAATGGATTTTGAGGTGCAAAATAGTGTTATCTTAGAAGTTTTGGTAACTACAGATAAAGTAAATACTACTGGTAAAATATTATAAATTTTTTAGTATGAAATGTTTTCAATTTTTCACCGCTTTGAAATGGGGGTTCGTGGGTTCTCCACTGAGAAAATTTTTGATTTCAGGGTGCAAAATAGGACTGTTTTAAACTGTTTTCGTAACTAAATTAAGAAATTTCTATAAGTGAAAACATTACACATTTTTATATGAATGTTTTCAAATGTTTTTGGTGGTCCTGACACCCACTAGCCCCCTTTTGGCTACGCCCCTGCACTAGATGCAGTTAATAATTAAAACATATTACATTATTTAGGACACTAGCAAATTTAAAACAACCCAATAATAAAACTAAGAAAAACGTAGCAACGGCCTTAATTACATTGAAATTAATTATTAATGTATCTCTGCCTGTCCATCTCTTATTAGCTAACACATATGTCTCTAATTTCTAATGTGTCTGTGATAAAATGCACTTAAATGCGTTTAAATAACAATAAAGAAGAATATTTGACTGGAAGGTTGCCAACTTGAGCAAGTATATTAACCCCCGAGGGGTGTAGGCTGTTACTAAACCCTAAGGGGGTGCAATAGTGCGAGGCCTTGTCACTTGCAGCGTACACACTCGCGCACTTCCACTCACCCTAGCTGATGTCTGAGGTGCCCCAGGAGGTATACTAATTAGCAGTGCGGCCGATAATTAGTATATTGGCATGTTTTGTACCTGATGCCAGGGTAGTGGGCGATCTGTAGCAGGACAAACTGTCTGAGAAAGATATGTGGACGTCTGGGATCATGTCACACGCCCTCCCCTCACGAGGCCGTTAACTTCGCATTTTTCAAAAATTAATTTGACCGTTTTCTAATGTTGATCTAGAAATTTTATGGTTGATCAAATCTGATCTAACGAATGCGGTCATGAAATTTTACAATACGAAAAGTGGCGGTGGGAGAGGGGGCTAACTTCGCACTTTTCAAAAATTAATTATTTAGACCAATTTCTAATGTCAATCAAACAAATTTTATGGTCGATCAAGTCTGATCTTACGATGATCAGACGAATGCCGTCATAAAATTGTAGAGTATGTAAAGTATTTAAAATGTACGCACGTGGCCGATAAGTCGCTAGCATACAGGACAGACGTAGGGCTATGCTACATCGGCAACAGTACAAACGCACGGAAGTTAAACGTGTGTATATAGACAGCAACTACTACATGGACGCACAACACATGCACAGGATCGGCGCACAAGAAGTTGACGAATTTTTAACTTTTCTGTGCGCAGCCAATCATGAAGCATTGCGGATACCACGCTAGTATATTTAAATATTTACGAAGTTGTGTAAAAGTAATTATTTTTTTAATCGTTTACGCACGAAGAACAACAATAAATATTATGATTTTACTTAGTTACGAAAGCGGCGAATAAGGCAATTTAACACAGTAAAGAGTCTCTCAAATAATTTCGGACACTTCAATGTTGTGCGCGAATGTAGCATGGTATTCTGTGCTCCGTGTTATTACGAATGTAGCCTAGCCTATAATACGCAAAGCGCCAGATACAGATCTCGGATAGAAATAGCTGTTTGGGGTGACTACCACATAATGAAAGCCAAGGTTAACCTAAGTATGGGTTTTGCGACCGTCTAAAACCAAAATAACACGTAAAAAAACACATTCCAAGAGGGAAACAGTCATACGCCGAGAAAAAAGCGAGTTAAGAAGACTAGTGGCTTCCTGCCTGCACTAATCCCAGCTATAGGAGCCCTGGCCGGTACTGCGAGTGCTGTGACGAACATTGTAAGTACAGTGAGGAGAACTTCTAATGACCGAAAACAGCTGGACGAAAACACTTGTCACAACCGTAAACTAGAAGCAATTGCTATAAGTAAAAAAAAAAGGTCATTATTTGTTCATTCCTCGTCCGTGCCTCGGGCGAAGGTGCAGGAAAGTGAATAAAGCAACGCCGCGCGAAAAGATGTTAAGGCTCTTCAAGAGGTAAAAATTGTGTGTTCAAGTTCATGGAGTGTTGTCTGCGACTTGTGTCAAACATATCAGACAAACAAACGATTTAAGTTTTTTTTGATAGGGAAAATTCCTAGAAAAAAAATTTTTATGTTTACCTCATTCTTCTGAATTATTTCGTCACTAAATGCAGCCAGGCAAAGCAATAGCTCCGTGAACATTGTAATTTTCGAATTATTCCGCTTTAAAAATGCCATATTTTCAAACAAACATTGAACACGCGTTCTTATTGGCTGACACTTTTATGACGTACCTAGTCTTACTTGTATTGGTTAGCCACCGCACGTCAGGTACTATTGTGTGTATTGGAATTTTTCAACGACTTAAACTAATAAAATTTAGTGGACCCGATTACGTAAAAGTTAATTCTGGGAATTCGCCCGTTGTTTAGGCATGCGTGATTATAGATTTGGTAGCCAACAACGAAGATTTAGTTCACTTAGTTGATTTTAAAGAAGTGAAGACAGCAATGTAGGCCTATTAGTAACTCTCACACACTGCGACCGAGTTATTGGTTTGAGTTCATGTACATTTAATTTAATTTCCAGAGAGAAAATAACTTACTACGAATTAAGTTTAATGTTTCAAATCCGATATATAATCATAAGTTTAGGTTTGAAAGATCTGACGAACGAAGTTCACGTGCGTACAAAAAGTGAACCTATCGAGCTAATATTTGGAATGCGTTTAACCAAACCTGGCACTGACTATGATCGACATTCTAGTTGCACGAATCGGTAAAATAACATGGCAGATCAATTATTTTATTACTAGTACATTTCTTCTCTCGATAATTTTTACGTTCCTCTTGAACGGCATTGAGACAGCTGTGCTGCCATCTCGGGGCAAGTTTCGCAAGACTCCGCCCCCCTCGAATTATCGGCCAATCACAGGTGTTTGAACTCGCCTATTGGCTAATGACGTTGCCACAGTCAGTGGAACAGCCAAAACACTATAGCTGTAGAGATTTTGCACGCTATTGTCTGCAATTTTTAACTTAAAATAACTTATTTATTTTCCGCTAACCGTGTCATGTTGTACATAATACAGCATTGCATACGTATACTGTATTTTTGTCGTTAATAGCAGACTATTAGGTTTCTTCTTGAAGCTTAAACCATGCAGTCCGCCTTGTTTTTATCAGACGGCGCTAAAGTTATGATTTATTCCGAGTAAATTGCAATTTATTGCTGCGCAAACTAACTACTATCCACATTTATAATCTTCGTAGTTCAAGCCATACTCCATTTTATCGCATAAACTACTTTATTTAACACAATTTCACGACTTGAACGTATGTTGCCGTCGCTTGTGTGTTACATACATTAAAATGTACAGTATCACAGAATATATAATGCTAACAGAAGCGACAAGGAAAGCTTTTTCATTGTTGTCATCGTACCAGCTCTCGGGGCGTACATGATTATAAACAATACCACGAGGATTAGAGGCATTGGTTTATATAACCACTTTGTAATGCTTGAGATACCGGTACTGTAATTAGTTTGTATATTAACTTAATATTTAAAAATTGTAAACATGACGATTCAAGGCTCAACATCAGATAAGTGACATAATGGAGCTTTTTAACCATTGTTAAGGCTCTGGCAGAATTGGTATTGCTGGTGGTAGTGCAGGTGGCTGGCGGGCTCTAATTGGCTGAACGGCTTTTCGGGATGTCACCAACTACTAGCAGTTGTGGTAGATGGCAGTTACAAGGCAAAGTTCCCGAACTTCAACTTCTTGGCTGCTGGACACAACTACCATCACGTGATCGCGACACAGCAGCCAATCAGACGATGTTTTGACGAGAATGCGCAAATTATACGGTAGGGTAGGGTAGTTTGAAGTGTTCATAATTTAACCCGAGTGAAATCCACCCGTGTAGGAATTTTCAACAACGAGAACTAATATTTTATTTATAAATAAAATAATGCGTAAATAATTCACCGTGGATGTAGGCAAAATATATACAATGTAGAAAATATGTAGGATTTTTTATTCTTGCTATCTTAAAACCTTTAATAGCATTGCAGGCGTATCCTAACAAACAACAAACATATGCCACATGGCCAACATAACCTACTCCAGCGAGTAAATTTTCGTAAGTTCCATCGCTGCTGGAAATCCATATATTAAAATAAATAACAAATAACTTATTTTGTAGTTGTACGTTTAGCTTACAATGTTGTATCAAAATGCTCCTACAAAAACAATTAAGGTTATGTTATTGTTTGTATCAGGTCAGTATTGTATTTATAAACTCAATTTCTGGACACCTAACTATAAACGGAAAGTTTCTTATCTTGCACAAAATTTAAACTCACAAAACTGTACGCGATATTTTTAAACTTTATAAAACTGTGTCGGCCATGAGCTGAGTTTTTGTTGATACGAAGCTAGTACCTGCAATAGGGTAAATGTGACGTTACTTACGTGTAAGTTTCCTCACAAATAATAAAATAAAGCCTATTAAACTTCAAGGTAACCAAACTTCTGCGAATTCCGACGCCATGGCAATCCAAAGAGAAAATGAGTACGATAAAAATCACGTCCTGTCGCTTCTGTTACTACTTATTTATTCTGTGACAGTATCGTGACGTCACAGGGAATTCAACATGGCGGTTCACGTTTTTTGCCGCACAAAAGAGACTGCTCATTTCATTTAAGTTTTTCTGGAGTTACACAGGCGCAATGAAAGAAAGTATGGTATCATTGTTCATTAATTTAGACGCACTTTTGAATAAAAATATAATAAAAAAATAGGAATTTTCTCTATTGTTTGAGAATGTGTTTCTAAATATGCTGAAACAATTCTATCGTTCTTCTGTCAAAACTAGTCGAAGGATTAAAATTTCTGTTTCTAGCACATTTGTTATCGGAAATTAGTGGCGTTTTATCAGGCCGAAAATTAAAAAAAAAAAAAAAAAAAAAAGGGCTTGGTTTCGGTCTATAATCTTTTAATTAGCACATAACCACATTCTTTCTGTTTACAGATATACTTAGGTTATACCAATTCGAACTATCAGTTTATTGAAATTTATGTTCGCGGTAACAGTGCGCCCATCTTTCTGCCCGGCGACGAGATGTCAGATCGAGGGTTCCAGTCTGTATGGGGGCGCTCCTCGCGGGATATCTTGGTACCGTACTTCTGAAATGTAACTGTGATGTGCAGGTGGCTCACCGCTCGCTAGCAGTACGCATAGAACGTAGGTTGTTCACGCAAAAACTAACCTTTATGTATTCTTACCTACCTATTCACAACACCAAAAAAAAAAAAAAAAAGCGGTCGTGTGCATAGAGATACCGTACTGACATAAGAAATGGTAATATTTCATTTCTTGTGTGTACGCATAGGACAGCAACCAATCACAGCAAAGGAGTTTGTGAATGTCCGCCATGTTGGTTTAATCTTCAAAAATGCACGTGAATGATTTGTTTGAACATACATATTTATTTCCATGTCTAACCCATATCCTTAACATACACTCTAGCTCGTCCTAACTGAAGCTCGCCATCTCTCTCAACTCTGTCTTTCACTTGTTGCCAACTTAATACACCATACTTCCTTTCCTTGATAATACTTAATAGATATATTTACACTGTTATGCATTACTTAGGTAAATACAAAACATTATTTTTAGTCCTCAACTATATTACAAATTCAACTTTACGGGGCACTTCCTTTCTCTCCTTGATTTTCTTAATGTCACATTTTTGAAGCCTTTAAAAGGTGGGCTACTATTGCTGACACTTTAATTCCCACACTTCTGCTGGTCCTCTTCAAGCTCCAGCCCCTCTGCTAGCTCCTCTTCTCGATTTCTGTAAGCCGGATCCTCGCCTCCCTGTGCTTCCCTGCTGGGTATAGTTGTGCTCCAACTCGATCCACTGTCTTCTAACCACCAATCTTGACCTTGCAAGTGTCCCTTTTTGTGCGAAGCTGGTGGATGTTTACCATCCTCCAAATAGGATTTTCTTAGTTGTTCTACATGAACAATCCTCTCTTCTTTATTCCTCCCTTGCCACATCACTAAGTAAGTCATTGGACTTAGTACTTTCAACACTCGGCTAGGCATCCACCTTCTAATCTTGTTTTCAATTGTTTGCACCAAGACTTGGTCACCTTCCTTATACATCGGTATTTTACCCTTGGATTCGGCAGGCACTTGACTGTCCATTATAGGCACGGCCTGGTTACTTGGTTTCAGCATAGCTAACTTTGTTCTAGGCTTGTACTGGAATACCATTTCTGCTGGGGTTAGTCCTGTTACTGTGCTAGGTGTGTTGCGGTACACACATAAAAAGTTGTCGAATCTGTGCTGTAATGCGCCTTTGTTTTTGGTTGTACCCTCAATGACTTGTCATCGCAAAGCCTGCTTTATGGTTTGTACTGCCCTTTCAGCAAGACCATTTGATTTTGGATGGAACGGTGGAGACTTTAACATTTTAATTCCATTAGCTGTGCCAAAGTTGCCAAACTCCTGTGCATTAAAAGGGGGTCCTCCGTCAGATACCAACGCGACCGGTAACCCAAATGTAGCAAAGCAAGACCTTAGTTTTGATACCACTGCACTTGTGTTCGTACTGTTCATCAGCCGTGTCTCTATCCATTTGGAATAGCTGTCCTCCAACACTAAAATTGTTGACCCTTTAAAGGCTAAGAAATCTACGTGCACCCTTTCCCATACTGTGTTCGACTTTGGCCAGGATACTGTAAGGATGTCCTGCCATCCTGTTTGTGCGCATTGGCATGCTTCACATGCGTGTACTTTGACCACTATATCTGCATCAATGTCGGGCCACCACACAGTAGAGCGCTCTAACATTTTCATTCGAACGATGCCTGGATGTTCCTCATGTAGCATGTCCATCACCACACTTTGCGATGCCTTTGGTACCAATATCCGGTTGCCCCATAATAAACAGTTGTCTTGCTGGCTTAAGTGCATTCTTTAAAGAAGGGTTTCTCATTCTGGTCATTCACATAATGAGGCCAGCCCTCTCTTGTCAATTTACTAACTTTTGACAAAACTGGGTCCTGTTATGTCATACTTCCTACGTGGTTGCTGTTTATTGGAAATTCTGGAACGGTTACGAACGAAAAAAACATGCTCATATCCTGTGCTATCCTGCATCGGTAAACGGGACAGTGCATCGGCGTTTCTCATAAGTGATCCCTTCCTGTACTCTACATTGTAATCATATGCTGCTAATATCACAGCCCATCTCTGCAACCTTGAGTTGGCCAAGGTGGGAATACCTTGGTCATGACCCAGTAATCTCTTTAATGGTTGATGATCCATCAACAATGTAAACGTATGCCCATACAAATATTTGTGAAATCTTTTTACTGCGAAAATTATTGCCAACGCTTCTCGGTCAATCTGTGAGTAGTTCTGTTCTGCTCGGGACAGTGTGCTGGATGCAAACAAAACAGGGCTTTCTTCACCATCTACATGGTGGCTCAAGATGGCACCAACACCGTAAGGTGAAGCGTCACAAGCTACCTCTATAGGTAAAGAAGGGTTAAAATGTGCCAAAACCTTATTTGATGTTAGACTTCCCTTAGCCCAGTCAAATGCCTCATTACACTCTTCATGGCATACCCAAGGGTTACCTTTTTCAGTCAGCCTATAGAGTGGTTTTAAATGGCTGGATAGCATGGGCAGAAACTTATGGTAAAATTGAAGCAAGCCCAAAAATGATTTCAACTGGGTCACATTCTTTGGTGTCGCTGCCTGACAAATGGCCTCTGCTTTATCTGTTGTTGGATGCAAACCCATTTTATCCAATGTGTGACCTAAATATTGTACTGCCTGGCAAAAGAATTGACACTTTTCCACATTTACCCTGATATTGAATTCATTTAAACGTTTCAAAACTGCAACCACCTTTTCCTTACAGTCCTGCATGGATTTTCCCACAATCAAAACATCATCCAGATAGCAAAACACACCTGGAAGCCCTTGCAGCACCCTATCCATCACTGATTGAAAAATGGTAGGTGCATTTGCCATTCCGTAAGGCAGCCTAGTCCACTGAAACAGGCCTAAGTGCGTATTAATGGTGAGGTACTTCCTAGACTCTGGACCCACTACAAGTTGCAAGTATGCATTTTTTAAGTCCAACACTGTAAAAACCTCTCCTCCAGATAACTTGGCAAACACATCCTCCAATTTTGGCAATAGATATGAGCCTTACGTTTATCACCCTGTTCACCGACCCTTTGAAGTCAACACAAATCCTGAGACCTCCCAGTTTCTTTGGAATGACTACTATTGGGCTAGCCCACTCGCTTAAGGTCACTGGAACTATGGTCCCCACTTGTTGCATTTGAATTAACGGCTGTTCCATTTTCTCAACAATAGCATAAGGAACATCATAGGCCTTGTGGAATATAGGTGTCACCCCCACTTTCATCAATATATTTGCTTTAAATTTCTTTATAGACCCATTTACATTTGGACAGAAAACTTAGGGAAACATAACCTTCAATTCCTGTTCCCAAAGTGCAGGACTGCCTTCCTGCCCACCCTGAGACTTAGTATGTCGTGTGTCGGCCTCACTCACCTTGTTACACTGGTTGTGTACGACAATCCTCTCTGATGTTAGATGCAATGTTTTCCTCCACTCAGGAAAAATGACATCTAACCAATCTCGACCAAGCAGTGGAATCATAGCTGGCCTTCCTGCTATAACCACTATGGGTAATTTGTGATGGATACCCTTAGGCCCTGTCACTTTCACTGTTACTTGACCAAACACTTTCAAAATATTTCCGGTAACTGACTTAAGTGTAAGCGAACAACGCTGCAGCGGAATACATGTGGGAAAAAATCTTTGTATGTCGCTATAGACATTACCGATACACTGGCACCACTATCAACTTCCATTTTGAAATGGTTACCTTCTATTGGCACCAACTCCTAATGTAGGTATCCTTTACCCCGTCTGCACATGTTTCACCTCGTAAAACAGCCAAAACTGTTTTCAGCTCCACTGAATCATCGTCTTGACAGTTTTCCCATTCTGGTTCTCTTGTAACACTTTTGACACTTTTGTTTCGGCACATGCGGGCTGTGTGACCCACTTTACCGCATGAAAAGCATGTCTATTGATAGGCAGGGCATTTACTAGTGGTATGTGCACCTACTCTCCCACAGCGTGAACATTGTTGTCCCCCAGTCATTTGCCTTGTCGTCCTAGGTTGCACAAGTTTTTTCCCCCCCATGTCATCGGGTGGCTTGCTCTGTCGTGTACCCGCATGTGTGTTCGTTCTAGGCCTAGGAGTACTTGATGTACTTACTGTGACATGGTGTACTGCCTCGTAGCTTGTTGTTGGCTGAAGCAGCTTGGTCTGGCTGGCTGCTAGTTCCATGCTCGTTGCAATTGTGCAGGTTTTGTCGAACGTTAAGTCGGGTTCGATAAACAATTTATGCTGAGTCATGTCCGATTGCAAACCACACACCAGGCGATCTCGTAGAGCCTCGTCTAGAAATCTCCAAACTCGCACGTTTTTGTCATGTTTTACAACTGCATGATGTACTGTGTCACAGTTTCACCTTGTTCCTGGTCCTTTTTATTGAATTTAAAACGTTCCACGATTACTAGCGTAGTGGGTGCAAAATGTTTGGTTAGAATTTGCACTAATTCTTTGAATGTTTTGGAGGTCGGAATACTTGGGACAAGTAAGTTCTTCAGTACACTGTACGTTTTTGGTCCCATAACCGTAATGAACAACGCCACTTGTTGCGACTCATCTTTAATATTATTCACTATGAAAAACTGCGACAGCCGTTCAATGTACGACGCGAAATCTTCTCTGTCTGCTTCGTATTCGCCTATATGCCCGATTAGCCCCATTTCTGTTTTGATTTCTAACCACTATATAATAATACCCGCACCCTTTAACTGTTCACAATCCCGTACTCGTCGCCAAATCATTTGTTTGAACATACATATTTATTTCCACGTCTAACTCATATCCTAAACATACACTCTAGCTCGTCCTAACTGAAGCTCGTCATCTCAGTCAACTCTGTCTTTCATTCGTTGCCAACTTAATACACCACAGTGAACAAAACAAACCTAATATAAAAACACACTTCCTAGCTGACAGCCGACCTGTGCAGCCGCCCCTCTCGGAGCTTCGCGCACTAGACACGAGGCGGGAAGACTTTTCTCACTTGCTGCAAGTCGCAAATAGCGAGCAGAAAAAAAGTGAATGTCCAAACCCTGTTAGGCCTAGCTTATAGGGATTAGCTTACTCACGAGATTAGTCAGTTCAGTCGACCCATGGATCCCCAGCCCGATTAACAGCATAATCGAAGAGGCAAGGTGAAGTGGGTGTTGGACACGAACTGTTTTTATTACACTGCATGTTCTAGGTTACTTGTAGGCGGTACACAACACACAGTTCATTAGTACACACACTTGTACTCACTTCAGTCCAAGGTTCAGTCTCTGCAAATGAAGTAAATGTATACCAAACACCCGTACATTTTTCGTGACATAGAAATGGGGTTTGGAGCTTCCCTACAGTAATTTCGTGTTCAAACTCACGATTTTTATGGTCGTATTTGGTTTTGATGTTTAGTTCCGAAGCTTCCTTTTTCATATCACGCTGCAATAGTTTTGCAGTATGTACAGATTTTATTAATATTTTTGCTCCATGAACACCTCAAGATAGTGAACTTTTTCAATTGAAACTTATAATGTAATTAATGTATTTTAATATTGAAATTTTAGCCTCAATCCAAGATACTGATTATCTTATTTTATTTATTAATATATATGTTATGATTAGTAAATCTCTCACTTAGTTTATTTGTATTCTGCTAATTTAATTTCCATGTAAAATTTTTACTGCTATCAGCTGATTTCAGTACAGTTATGTGAAATTCCATTCTTTTTCTCCAAGCACGTGAGGGTTTCCTGTTCTGTGCGTGTTAAGTTAGCGCAAGCAATACTAATTCTCTCTTGCTGACTCTTGTGATGGAAGTACATACGGAAGATCCCATCGATGGCCAGGGATTGCATCTGCCGCCAACGTAATGGTAGAACATCACAGAGAGAGAGAGAGAGAGAGAGAGAGAGAGAGAGAGAGAGTGTCTAGGCTAAAACAGAAGTGAAATTCATAGCCATTTTAAGAAGAGGCTAAATGCTGTAATTTTTTCTCAATATTTAGATTTTTTTAGTGAGCCTCAAGTCATAGTGGGATTCCATTTGTAAGATGCTCCTATGAATTGAACTTTATTTTTGACTGTAAAAACATTTTGTCTCAATCTTCCAATCCAGTGGTATGAGTGTTTAGTCCATTACTCTTTTCCGGTTGAATTTTGCTAGCTGAGGAACTCTAAAATTTCATACATAAGTTTCGAACCTAAGTGTGTGTGTGTGATATATATATTGTTACAAGTTTGAGACATAATCTTTATATGTGGACAATTCCCATGAGTTCTTTGGAATAGAGATCTTATAATTACAAATAAAAGAGTTAAATTAAGTACTGGATTTAATAGCTCACAAAGCTACGAAATACACAAAACAGTAATCAACTAGAACTCTCACAACACAATTAGCTATGCACACAATTACTCCTGTGTCACAGAAACGTTAATTAACTTTGACAATTAAAGCACAAGAAAAGTCTACCATAAATTAATTAAACACTATAAATCACAATAAAATTCAGTCATATATCCAATCAACAGTATTTCTAATAATGACAATGTACAACCTTATCAGTCCGAAGTGGTGATGGCTCACCATGTGCTGCGCAGCACCCCGAGTGCACCGCTGTCTTCACTCTTGAGGTCTTCTGTTCGACTCCCGTCGCGCACCTCCTCTTCGC
>PNEQ01087168.1:12541-25346 GCA_003012365.1 Medauroidea extradentata | reverse complement strand
CTTGATAAATCTGCGCATCATTCACCTTTGGTGAACTCAAAAGTTATCATTATTATACACAAGTTAATATAGCGAGAATACCGATAAAAAAAATTGCGTCGTATTCACCAGTCATGGCATAATATTCTGTAATTGTTTCATTATTTACCGTGAGCTGTATAAAAAGTTATTAGGGGGGGACATACAGACATACATACATACATACAGACTTACAGACATACAGACAGACAGACAGACGCACGATCTCATAAGCCTATCTTTCCTAGAGGAAAGTAGGCTAACAAGTCAAATCTTCCACCAAATTACTACTAGCGCTCGGCGACATGAAGGAGTCACATTTTATTCCTCAGTGTCAAGACCTCTACCTTCTTAGACCGTGGTCCAGACTGCTCAGTCCACCCGATGTGCCAGACGACGCAGCGAACGAGCGAACTGTTCAATTAGCCCGTTTACTAACGTCGCTATACAGTGGCGGCAGTATTACCACGCAGTGTAGACGACTTAGAGCATAGATAACAACTAGAGAACTGATTGCCTATCCCTTTCATGCTGTGATATGATTCCTAGATCTAATCAGCTGTTGTTGGGCACCGAGGGAAACAAGTTTCATAATTATTACTGCATAGCGGTGACCATATTGTATTTAAATATCACTCACATTTAAAGAAGCATATGCAGAATGATTCGCTGTCGCATATTACCAGCATCTATCTATTATCGTTCATTTTTGTGTAAAATAAGAGTTTGTTTACATGTTCTGTTTACATTGTCTTGGCATTTTCGTTTTCCTGTGTTTTAAAGCATGAATAAAAATAAATATGTTGTGTATTGATTGTAAAAGATTCAATAGTCAATAAATCTCTTTTCTCAAGGTCTTTACGAAGGGATATCGCAACATTAATTATTTTGTAGCGGTTTTCGTATATTTTGCCTGTCGCTAGATGTAGGTTTCACAACAAAGGCAACAAGCTATCTCTAGTTATCCATGCTCTAAGGTAGACGATATAGCGATTGTGTTACTCTACTGTGTCATCGTCGTATTCATATAGCACGTAAGTTAATTTAGAGTGAGTGATAGTCACCGTCTTAAATTTTTGTGTTTTGTGCCGTAACTTTTATTGTGGCTAAATTCATGGAACTTTAACTTAATTACAGAATATAATCCATACTGATAAAATTTTACACCATAAAACTTCATTTTCCGTTACTGTTGCTACAGATCGAATTGCAGTTATAAAATTCTTATCACTTTCGTAACTGCAATTCGATATGCAACAACAGTAACTGAAAATAAAGATTTGTGGTGTCTACATTTATGAAGGTCAACATAACAAAGTTCATTGTAAGACGTTATCGTTTCATTTGCCTAACACTAACTAACATTATCGTATATAATTGCGTAAAGAAATGTTGAAAATATTTGAATGAAATGTTATATATAGCCTGTACACATATGAAATGTGCAGACACAATGCAATGTTATGCAGTGTAAGCAAAGTATTTGGTTGCTAATAATGTCTGTATGATAAATTTACTGTTTAAATAGATCGTCTGTAAGCATCTTAACTTATTGAATATTAAAATGTACTACATAACATCTATATGTCGGTACTGTGGCAGACGGCGTGAATGTTGGACATGTAGGGACTATGTGTTGTAGCAACAGCGCGTCTGGGCGGACGAGCGTGTGCGATCATACCGAGTCTCACATCGTCCAAACCGCGGAATTGCACTGAGTACCACAACGTGACTCGAGCGTTTGTATGCACGTATCGAACGAGTAGGCTCAATTAAACGAGCGAGTCCCGTTTGGTATCTCAGAATCGGGCGAGTAAATTTATGACCTTGAACAACTGTAATAAGAACACTGCTGAAAATAAATCACACAAATTGAAGTTAAGTTACTAAATACTTCATGAGTACAGATGTTAATGAAATTCCAAAAATTTTTCCTTAGATATCTCGAGTAATGGTATATTCAAATTGCTTACACTTAGAAAAAAGTAGAAGCCAAGTAACCTTCCAAAGTACAATACGTATTTAGAATATGAAGTAGTTGTGAAATATGATTCCGTAGATATCCCACTTGATATCAGTATGTTCAGTCAGCTTCCATTTTGAAAAAAAAATACATTAACTTAAAGTCAAGTCAAAATTATAAGTATGTGTACTAATTTTGTCTTAAATATGATAAAATTATCTTCTGTTTATTCGTGTGTAGTAATAATGTATTCTCTTTGGACTCTAGCTGTCGTATGTCTTGTTTATTCATGCTATGGAAGGTGTAGGATTTTATGTTGACAAAAACCTTCTTTTGGATAAAACTCTTAACAATTTATTCAACATAAAATAATAACATAATTCTGTTCACTTGAAGATAATGAATCGCTTACTACGGCCAGAAAAATTGGATATTAATCCTGAATCATCTACTGCTTCTCATGAATGGAAACACTGGTACTGTACCTTCAAAATTTTTATTGTAAGTACTAAAGCTAACGAACAGAAAAAGTCCATATTTTGCTAAACCATGTTTCTGCTTCGGTATTCAGTTACATTAGCGATTGTGATATAATGGAAAATGCTGTAACTGTACTGAATTATCTCTATTCTAAACCTGTTAACGATGTTTTTGCTCGTCATAAACTTGCAACTAGAAAGCAACAGTATGGTGAAGCTATTACAGTTTATCTGGAAGCTCTAAAGCAACTCAGTAAAGAATGCAATTTTAAATCTGTCACTGCTGAGTTAAATAAAAACGACTGTGTACGTGAGGCTTTCATTGCTGGTTTACGAGATTCACACATCCGACAGCGTCTCCTCGAAAACACAAATCCATCTCTGGAAGATGCCTTTGGTTTGGCTCGATCTTTAGAATTTGCTCAGCACCAGTCTGCCTATTACGATTCTCCTGAATCCGTCAATTATCTTTCTGAAACAAATAAATCGCTGGCTAACGAGAACTCTCATCAAAAACTACCCCTAAATTCAGAACAAAAGGAGGCTTTATCAGCTACTAATGCGAGATGTTATTTTTGTGGCTTCAGTAAGCATATCAGAAGTATCTGCCCTGCGAATAATGCTCAGAGGATGTGGCAAGAAAGGTCACTACGAGAAAGTCTGTCACAAACGACTACCAAAAACTACTAACACAATTTCTTTTATTCAAAATGTATCTTATTCTTGTATTGCTAGTGTATCTTGTGGTCTTTCGAAGGCTGTAGTGCCAGTTATTATTAATGAAACTGCTGTCTCTGCTCTTATTGATACCGGCAGCACCTCTAGCTTTATAAGCGAGAAACTTGGTAAACAACTTCAACTTCCTGTTAACAGTCGTAAAAGAATTTAGATATATATGGCTTCCAGCAGTTTAAAATCTTATTCTCTAGGTGAATGTTCAGTTACCTTATCTGTAGAAGGACATGTGTATAACTCTGCTGTCTTCAGTATTTTACCTTAACTATGCGCTGATGTTGTTATCGGACATGATATCTTAAAGCTACACAATTCTGTAAACATTCAGTTTGGTGGTTCTCAATACACTCTCAATATATGTGCATTAGCTGCTGCTTTTATTGAACCTGTATCTCTTTTACGCAATATCATGCCAAATGTCAAACCAATAGCTAATAAATCTCGACGGCACACTGAATCGGACAAGAAATTTGTAGAAATTGAAGTAGAAAAGTTGCTAAGAGAATAGATAATAGAAGAAAGTTTTTCGCCATGGAGAGCGCAAGCATTAGTTGTTGAAAGAAAAAATAACAAAAAACGAATGGTTGTGGACTACTCTCAAACCATAAACCGGTTCACATATCTTGATGCGTATCCATTGCCAAGGATTGATGATGTGGTGAATGAAGTAGCTAAAAATGAAGTTTTCAGTTTAATTGACTTGAGGAGTGCTTATCATCTAATACCTATACAAGAAGAAGATAAATTGTATACTTCATTTGAGGCTAGTGGTAAACTGTATCAACTCAAACAAATACCTTTCGGAGTAACTAATGGTGTAGCTGATTTTCAAAGAGCTATTGATAAGATTATTTCTGATGAAAATCTAACTGGAGTAGCTGCGTACTTGGATGATATTACAGTCAGTGGTAAGAATCAAGAAGAGCATGACTCTAATATGAAGAGATTGATGGACACAGTTTCAAAATATGGACTAACTAAAAGTAAAGAAAAATCTTGCTTTTCAACACGTTCCATCAACTTTCTCGGGTATATTGTGAGCAATGGTTCTATACGCACAGACCCAGAACGCCTACGGCCACTCCAAGAACTACCTCTGCCAACGAATGTAAGTTCCTTGAGAAGAGCTCTTGGTATGTTTTCTCACTACTGACATCTTATTCCCAATTTTTCAAAGAAAATTCAAGCTCTAACACAGACCAAATTTCCTCTTGAACCTGAAGCGGAAGAGGTTTTCAATCAACTGAAGGATGACATCTCTAATGCAGTAGTTTCTGCTATTGACCCCGAAGAAGTATTCACAGTAGAAACAGATGCCTCTGAACGAGCTATAGTTGTAACACTCTCTCAGAGTGGTCGACCTGTTGCCTTCTTCTCTCGGACACTTTCTAAATCTGAACAGCATCATTCTGCTGTGGAAAAGGAAGCCTATGCGATTGTAGAAGCTATCCGCAAATGGAGACACTATCTACTGGGTCGAAATTTCCGGCTGATAACAGATCAGAAATCTGTGTCCTTTATGTTTGATACTACAATATCTGGTAAAGTAAAGAACGAACAAATTTTAAGGTGGAGATTAGAGTTGTCTTGCTATACTTATGAAATAATCTACCGACCAGGCAGAGATAATGAGGCTGCTGATGCTCTCTCCCGCCAGTGTTCTGCTATGTCTGACACTTCTATGAGGAAACTTAACAATCTCCATCAAATCCTATGTCATCCTGGAAAAACGAGGATGTATCACTGGGTACGAAGTAAAAAATTTCCGTACACTTTAGATGAAATTAGAAGAGTGGTTTCTTCATGTAAAGTATGAATGGAATCAAGCCTCGATTTTTCAAGCGTCAAGCACATCTCATTAACTCAGCCATTTGAGCGCTTAAATATTTATTTTAAAGGACCTCTAAATTCTGTTTCTAAGAACAGATACTTACTTATTGTTGTAGACGAATTTTCTCGTTTTCCTTTTGCTTTTCCTTGTTGTGATATTTCTTCTGCTTCTGTCATAACTAAACTTCAGGAACTGTTTTCTCTATTTGGAACTCCTGCATACATTCATTCTGACAGAGGTACATCATTCATGTCTCAAGAACTTAAAGATTATCTTAACTCTGTCGGTGTTGCTACAAGTCGATCCACTCCATACAATCCACAAGGTAATGGGCAAGCAAAAAGATACGTTGGCACTGTTGGGAAAACGATTGAACTAGCATTGAAGACTAAAAGCCTAGACCCTCGTCATTGGGAGTTAGTATTAGTGGATGCTTTGCATGCTATACGCTCTCTTCTTTGCACTAGTACAAATGAGACTCCACACGAGAGGATGTTCAAGCATGTAAGGCGGTCTAACAATGGCACATCTACTCCAACTTGGCTGCTGACACCAGGACCTGTGTTAATGAAGTGCCATGTCAGACACTCTAAGTATGAACCCCTTGTAGATGAAGTCATCTTATTGGAAGGCAATTCTGAATATGCCCACGTCAGACTTCCAAATGGTCGTGAAACTACTGTCTCGACAAGACATTTGGCACCTATCGGAAATGATGGATTTGAAGAGCCCAACAATATTACCCAGCGAAACTTTCCCGATCATTCAGTTCCAGCTCAAAATGGAGAGGTAAAACAGTTGGATGAAAATATTTCACCTGACGTACCTCAATCCTATGACGATAACAGTGATCATAATAGAAATAAAACAGAAACTGCCTTTCCGAATTCTCAGACTGTTAATCCTCAAACTTATATTCCTGCTCTGCGTCGTAGTGAACGAGTTCGTCGAAGACCTGAATACCTTGAAGATTATAAGACCTAGGTGGGGTGAACGTAATAATAATGTATTCTCTTTGGACTCTAGCTGTCGTATGTTTTGTTTATTCATGCTATGGAAGGTGTAGGATTTTATGTTGAATAAAACCTTCTTTTAGGTAAAACTCTTAACATCGTGTGTTCGAAAAAAAATGTTCAAATACACAATAATTAAAAAAAGTAACGTGACAAAGAAAATAATCAAAAGTCCAGAGAGCATACTAATAAGTCATGAAATTAAAAAAATATATGATATGTCATAACAAACTAACTTCACTTATAAATAACCACCTAGTAAATTTGAAATTAATAATTGTAATTTGTCACAATTGTGGGAAAATGAAGATTCCGATTTTGAATAATTTTAATGTTATATCATTGAATGTGTTGTTGATTCCATAAATATTTGTATACATTACAATGTCAATAAACTGCCTGTATCCTCAAATATGAATTATGAGATGTTCATTTGAATAGATTATTATCTTTTCTATGTAAATGTTACAGTTCACATAATTATTTTGAGACTATTCGCCGTATGATACCTTTGGTTACCCTAACCTAACCTATTTATAACCACCTTATTAAGAGGAAGAACATGGGATGAACTAAGCACACAAAAGTCAAGTCAGCCCAATAAGTATCATAATATGTGTTCCCAGTTTTATGAAATTCGGTTCGTGGGTTCAAAAGCTTTTACTAACACACAAACACACACACACAGACACATATATAGACACACAGAAAGTAACAGTGACCTCAGGAGCCAATTTTTTTTTCGGAAAGTAGGCGAATAAGCGTGGTTTGAAAATATATTCCAGAATCGTGTGTTAACAATAAGAATTTAGGAAAACAGTTACATAGTTAATAATGTTATGTAAATGCACACTCAGTAGTGTAAGTGTTTCAAGTAGGAGAGATTTTTCTCAAAATTTCGTCAGATAGAATTCGATTTCAGTTTCCATGTATTAGACTTGTAGAAGACGGACTACGGACGGTACTGGCAAATGGATAGGAATTTTTAATTACTAAAATTTATCATAATTATACACGATAGACTCTAAACATATTCTTTGTCAATGTGGTTTATATAGTGTAGGCAAGCCCCTAACATAAGTGACAAGACGTTACCAGTAAAACTAGTAAGTATGCTTTGCTCCAAATCGGTGAAAATTAACCCTGAAATTTAAAAACTGTTTATATGAATCTATGGACATTACATAATAATGATTATTTTTGTCGTGCTACCTTCTATCTTAATTGACCTAAAACGATAAGAACCTTAGTAATAAAATTTATGAATATCCAACTGGCTCTCTATCGTACTTCACTTGATCAAAACATCGAAGGACAATAGTTTTAAAAAAACTAAATACAGTATTAACAAAACATGTTAACCTAAAGTCGCTGTGCTTGGCACTATGTGGTTACGGAAAAAAATTAATTCTGTATAACTATCAATTTACATATTTTATGTGATATTTCTTTTTCATTTCGCCGCCGCAAATTAACAATTGTTAACATGGCAGGAACAAAATACATAAAAATCTTGTCAATTTACTTCGAATTGTAAGTGTACTGAGTTTAATAAAAAAATTAATTAATGGTAACTTACATATATCTGTGATATAGTCGGTTTTAACTGTCGTCATTTCGATAGTAAGAACACACTGAATTAAAATATTGTTATATGAACCAAAAACTATGTAGCCGTTACCCTCCAAGACCGTCAAAAGTGGGACATCAGTCTGTTTGGTTGTGACTGCCATGCATATATTATTTAATGTATATGTTAATGCCAACAAAACAGCACAGTGCGTTACAATCACTGTCGTCGTTCTTTACTACAAAATATAAAGTTGCCCTACTAATAAGTGGAGTTCTGACTACAGTACAGAATAGTATTCCCTATATGGTACTTTGATTCTGGTACAGAGCTTACTGTGCTCGTAGCAGTAGTGATAACAATCTGTTCTGTAGCTCTAACTGAATAACATATTAGCTCCAGCTATAGGGTATGGTAATCCTAATAATCGCGTTAAACAAGTAGCATCGTAGCCCCAGTAATAGTGTGTTGTAATTCTAACAATATGTTCTACAGCATTTACAGAGTAGCATCTTAGCCCCAGCAACAATATGAATGGTAATTGAACCAGCCGTTCCTAATGTTTTACACAAAACAGCAGTGTGCATTGTTTCGCTCAAAACATCGTCGCTACCGCTAGTTTTATGACCAAGCTAACCTCAGTTAATTATTTTTGTTACTTCAAATGCCGCTACTGTAGCCCTTCGTTTAACAAGTATAGTTTTCGTGACGAACGGTTATGTATATGTTGGCATTTATGAATTCAGTCCCGATGTATACATATTGGACCAAGATATCTGCCCCAAGATTACTTCGTACAAAATAAGTTTAATTGAGTACGGTCAAATTCAGATATTGTCCTCCTATTATTGTGAAAATTGTAATCAGGTTTCAGTCACATTGATAAATAATTACATGCTTGAATAGCAAAAGGTCCCTGGAGTTAAAATTAAATAGCACCAACGACGCAGCCGTCAGTACTTCCAACAATCAATTGCACTGCAGTAGCTACTATACTTAATTGTTAACTCTACAACACTGGTTCTGAAATCTGAACAAAATCAAGTGGTTTCTATAGAAGTACATGGCGCTGTTGTGGTGTATATATTTGTTTGTTAAATCTACAATACCAGTTCTGTAATATCAGCACAATAAGATGATTCATCTTACAGTCCACTGCTGTTGCCACAAACATAATTGTTTGTTATCGCTACGAGGCTATAATGTCTTTATAACAGAATCGGAAGGTATCTCTAACAGACCACGACACTGTTGTGGGTACCATACGTTTTATGTAAACTTGTGAAAAAAATGAAATAATTTAAGTTTACTACGTCAGGTTCGGTTATCTTACCAATGCTCCTGCAACAAAATATCGTTAAAGAATATTTATACAGCTCTGCTAGCAATTTGTATTATTTTAAGTATTACAGAAAATTCTGTTTCCTGTACTTAATTTTGGTTGTCGCTACGTTAAAATGTTATTAGATAACTGCTATGTTAAATTCTAGCTGCTTATTTCTTTCAGTTCACGGCAAAAACTAAACACATAAATATCAAGTTAACTTACTGAGTACTATCTGAGTACTGATATTAACGAAAATCTCATAAAGTTGTTCCTTATACATTTTTGTATTCATAGTTTGTTCAAATAACCTACATTAAAAATACGGACCGAGCACGAACAGAAAATATGACAGCAGAGTCGCGTGTGGTAAAATATATCCAGTCAGCTTCCTTTTTCGAAAATAAAAACAATGTAACAAAAAAAAAAGGAATGAAAACATTAAAAGTTACATACGCGTAACAATTTTTATGAAAAGATGAAACAATTTCCATCTGAAATGTCTATCATGTGTTTAAAATATTTCCAAATTCTCGCCCATTTATAACAAAAAATTTAACACGAAATGAAGATAATTGATAAATGACGAGGACGATTACTAGCACGTCAATACATACAAAGTTTTATATAATTCAGAAAAATATCTCTTACATGTGTCACTATGCAAATTATATATATATATATATATATATATATATATATATATATATATATATATATATACAGCATTTTTTAAGAATATTAACATATGTCGAACAAAATACACAAATGCCAAGTCAGCTTACGAAGTAACATAATATGTGTGAAAAATTCGGAAGAAATGTATCCTCAGAAATGTCAAATTGTGCATAATATAGAAAAATGGCTGCCATTTTAAAATTATGAACACAGTATGAACGAATCACTCAGAAATAAATTAAGATTCGTATAGTTTATGTTAGGTGCAAGTTTTATGAAATCCTAAATAATATATACTTAGATGTGCAAATTATGTTGGAATTGTAAGAATGATCACCGTATCGAAATTTTAACATATTATGAACGACGTACACAAAAGCCAACTTAGTATGAGTTATATGTATACATGTTTCTTGAAGTTCAAAATAATATATCCTTAGATGTAACACATTATGTTAAAAATACAAAAAATCGTCGCCATTATGAAACTATTAATACTGCGAAAACTAAATACATAAAGGTAAGTCTCCATTCTACGTTTTCAGTGTGTAGCGTGTTTAATGGAATTATAAAAGAAGGTTCCTAAGATGCATTGTGTGCTCAAAAAATTTAAAAAGTTCCACATTGTGGAAATATGAACATTACATGATCATTGATAGATTTTCGCAATGGGGATGTATGACAAAATGAGTATTCATGGATATACGCCATTGCTTGCGAATGTTGCCAAGTCGCAATAAACCCACAAAAACATAAAAATTAAAACAAAATAAAAAATGCAACAAAATTACGAAAAAATTCATTAAATAAGACCAGATATGGTCGTTGTCAACACACACACAAATAATTCCAGAATAGGAATATAGTCAGCATATGATAATAGAGACTAACAAAAACAAAAACAGACAGAACAAAGAACATGAACAGGACAACGATGATGGACAAGAAACGACGAGGACAACACAAATGAACACAGCGACCAATCAGAAACAGCTGCGCTCTTATTGGCCGGGCTAGAAGCAGATCCTTCCCTTATAGAAGACCTTTGTTTTTCCAGTCGTCACAGTCAGTCTGTTCGTGATCGTCGGACTGTTGGTGTGCCTGAAGACGGGAACAGATCTCAGTTACCGAAACGTTGCATCTGTTGTCGTCGAAGAGAACCTGCTATCTTCGTCTGTGTTGTTTTCGTTGTGCTGTCTCGCCTACAATATTTTCTGTTGCTGTGTTCATTTGTGTTGTCCTCGTCTTTTACTGTCCACCATCGTTGTCCTGTTCATATACTTTGTTCTGTCAGTTTTTTGTAAGTCTCTTTTATCATATACTGACTATATTCCTATTCTGGAATTATTTATGTGTGTGTTGACAACGACCATATCTGATCTTATTTAATAACTTTTTTCCTAATTTTATTGAAATTTTTATATTCTTTGTATATTTATGTTTTTGTGGGTTTATCTGCGACTTGGCAATATTCGCAAGCAATGGCGTGTATCCATGAATACTCATCTTGTCATGAACATTACAAATAACCAAAACACAAAAGTGTGGATCACACGTTGGAAAGCTTTAGGGGAAACACGCACTAGGGCACACGCAGCCACACACAGGCCCACAGTCATACATACACACAGACAGGAAGTTGATCTCATAGCCAAAATTTTCTTTTGCTTATAGGCTAATTAAACATGAAATATTGTTCGAAAGATGTATCGATAAATATACTCTCGATACTGATGTTCTTATGAAACAATAACTTAACTTACATACTCTCGCACGTCGTAGAAATTAGCGTGACTTCTAGGGCCGATTGCACAGTCATATTTAGTAAAAATCTAAGTCCTCTCTGAGCGAAATGAGAGAAATTTTCATTGTAGAGACGAAAAGCGAGTGAAATTTAAGGAAAAACTGGGGAATTCTTAAGTTTTCTCAGGCCTTCCTTAAGATTTTCTCAAGCTGCAAATCAATTATGGCGGCCGCGAATAGAGGTTAGAATGTCGCACAGGGGAGAACTATATCCTTATTTTGGATTCATTAGTAATATTTTAGAGGAGAAACATAGTAATTGTGTACAGGAAAGACTGCACTGGTATCGACGACGTAATTTATATTCGTTGTGCATTTTACATGAATGTGACGTTCTGTTTTAATGTCACTTTTGTTTTTAAGCAAAACGGATACGTTACCATTTTACAAAGAAAATCAACTACGTACTTATAAAGTTATTATTTAGAATTTTTTCAACTTTAGAGAATGCGAATCCCTAGATAGAAATTATCAAAACATCGTCATTTAAGTTTCGTGCATTATAAATGTAATGTAAATCTCAAATAATCGATTGAGTAGTTAAAATTGTGACCAATATTATAAAGCATTTCAGTCAAACGATCATTCAAAATAGCTGACATAAAACTTTAAACAGTCGTACGAAGAAGTGTCAAAATAAAAATTTTCTTATAGTCAGTTGAGTGGTTTTCAGAGCATGACAATCGTTATAGCTATTTTTAGTTGTGTTGTGTTAAAAATTAGTGAACCGAAAACAATATAGGTCTATATACTACTTTTTATAGGCACATTTTGGACAGTGAAATGTCAAAATAGGAAATTTGGTTACACTCGATAAAGTTGCTATCAAAATATTACTAAAATATTTTATTCATACGTGTTTAATTTGTGTCTTGATATAGTCCATAATAGAGGACATACAGTACATTAATATAATTTCTTGCGTTCATCACATAGATAATTAAGATTGAAAGTTTATGTGGTCATGTAGTCCTTTATGTATGACACAGAACTAAAACATTTCAAAAATTGCCTATATTTTAGAAATAAATGCTACAGTTCAAAGAAACATACAAACTTCGATGGCCTTACCGAGTGTATACAGAGTTTTATAAAATTCGCTAGACGTGATACAATATTTAGCGCGACACAAACACAGCCCCGCAAGTGAACACAAAGAAATGTAATTTAACTACACGATTTGTCTTATCATTTAAATATAGGCAAACAATACGGAATTTACAAATTCCTGAATTAACGAGTAATGTACCCACGGAAATTGTTTAGCAAATTATTTAGTACTTAACACCATATAGATCGCGATGGTTTTTCGTTCGTTTATATATATATATATATATATATATATATATATATATATATATATATATATATATATATATATATATATATAT
>PNEQ01087168.1:0-12441 GCA_003012365.1 Medauroidea extradentata | reverse complement strand
ATATGTATATGCATATTCGTTTGACGAAACAAGATAATAAGCATTTGATGAAAAACAGGCAAATGAAATTCCTGCTATCAAATATCTTAAATAGTTTTCTGTATGTAGAGAATAAAAAAAAATTTAAACAATGTCAAATAAGCTATTAGTTTTAAATTAGTATGTGAGTAAATAACTAAATGAAACTTTATTGAAATAAAAATATTACACTATGTTTGAATTTAATAAAATTATTTTGAATATAATGCGTTTATTTTGTGAGGATAAAATTAAATTTTATTAATAAAAGTGGTAATAGTCAAGTTATTTTACTAAACAAAATTGATATTTGTTGAAACGGAAATTTAAGATAAACGAATAACATCACCAGACACCCTTACGTAGTTGCTGCTCCATATACACCGTGTCCGCGGTTATGTGGTGGCTAGTACATTCGCCTCGCATCATAACGAACTGGGTGTTATTCCTAAACAGTCTCACAGGCAGATTTTCTGCATGTGGTAATTGTGGCTGATACGTTAATATTGCTTGGGGGGGGGGGAATTCCTTTCGTGTATCCCTGTTTTCCGTTGAAGTACCATTCCATGCTCACATAATTCACCTTAATTTGGAGGGGGGTGAATGTGAGAGTCTTACGACCTTTCAACAACGAGGCATTAAGAGCCGATGACTGTGACATGCGGTGAAGGACAACACAACAAACATGCCTGACCCAGTTGTGAACCGTGAACCCCTCGCACCACAGACCGACACTTTACCAACTGCGCTACGGGGGCTAGCACCTTCATGGGCTTACAAGACTTCGCTGTCAAGAGCTGCACAAATCACTCCATTACATTCCTTTCCTTTCTTTTGGATCTGGACCTTGCATTGTTTCTTGTAACTGTCACTAATATTATGTTCACTTATTGTTCATTCTTCATTTGTTTGTATTCTCAATTAAAGAAACAGGGTAATTTTTAAATACTCTGATTTATTCTGTCATCTATCTAAAGTATTCAGAGGTTTTATTTTCCTGACACTTACCCTCGCCATATCCATCGTACAGCATTTGACACCTCCACAAACACGTTTTTTATAGTCTTCTCTTACTATTACCACTTTCATTAATAAAAGTTCATTTTATCCTCACAAATTAACACACTACATTTAAAATGCATTGTAATAATTCCAAACATCGTGTAATATTTTTATTTCAATAATGTTACATTTAACTAACATATAATTATCTACTCACATACTTATTTAAACATTATAGCTGATTTTACATTTTTTTCATCGTTTGCATTACGTTATATTTTTCCACATTTACTGCATCGACGTTTGTTAATTTAAAATACTGTTTTTTTCTAATTAAATGGCTATACTATCGGGTAATTTTTCCAATGACCGGTAGTCATTAATGTGACCCATTGATATTTGTTTACCTCGTACAAATTAGAAGTACCTTCCCTAACCAAACACAACTTTTGTGAAAGTGAGTTTTTTACACCACGAAACTGTACTCTCAGTGACGTAAAATGTGTTTTTAAATGTGACGACACTTATAGTCTTTGCTGTGTACACATTTCGTTAAACATAGACCATTACTTGTTCCATCATCAGTCAATGCTTAGCTCAGGGTACAGTATAGCAAAATTTTCTTTACAAAATCCTGAACTTTTAGACGGTTGTGAATAGGATTATACAAGTCTGGGTTATTTGGTAGGTAATGGGCCCCTCTATCACCCGGCTGTTTATTGACATCTACTCCCGGAACATCCTGTATATACATGTGAATATACCCCCCTTTCAATGGTAATGGAGCAGGTATCGATGTATAACACCATCCACAGAGTCCAAGTTTCTGGTGTATGTACACACGCGAGACTCTAGATGCTACAAGCGAGTGCTAATAAACCGGTTGCAAGAATCTAGATTCCTACCAGGTTGTTTTCCGGTTACATTAAATACATTTTCACTATAGAGGTTGAACTGCCAGGTAATAAATCGACGTGTGTGGAGACTTACAGCAAGAGACGGACGTTTGTTGTGTTCACTTCGATAGCTATACCAAATCTGACATCACAGCATAAAGAGTGCAGTAGTTGCGATCTTTGCATGACTTTCCTTTTCGTGTTTGAGGAAAACAAGCCGTGGCATTCCCTGGCGTTCTTGACCTGTTGTCAGATAAGTCAAGATGTAGTTATCCTCATGTCACCTCCGACACTTGTTATCACATCTAGTGTTAACGGCGGTTATTTATGTGCTTTAAGTTATAAAACGAAATTATGAAACTGTAACTGCGTATACATTGCTTATTTTTATACAGTCTATGACGGGATAGAACACAGGGCATTCTGTGCGCCTGCTTGTGTTATCAGCAATGATCTATGTTTCTACGATTTTGTATCGTATACAGCAGTATTTTTATCATCCTCTCACCAAATGCAAAGATATCCTCAGACAGTCATATTTTAAACGTATCTTTCTCCGTAAAGCCCTGATATCGTGATTCTGTAAGTAGTCAGTGTTTAAGCTAACAGAATGAATATTACCTTGGAAATCTAGTTTGTATAGAAATAACCCACGTTCTCACGTTGACTATTGCGAGTATTTTATCATGTCTTATTAGACGTTGAATTCTCAAGTTAACGCCAATGCGTAGTTTTAAGGCCAAGATCTTTCATTTATTTCAAATAATGGCAAGTAATTTGAATATCTTTTAACAAAATGCTATGAAAAAATTTGAGACTGTATAGTCATACGACACACAATTTTGCCGCAGCGTTTTTTTTTTAAACAATGTAATGTACTATTTGCTAGCAAAATATTAATTTGCTTAATTTTGGCATATTTTGACGGCAAAATATGTGCTATTTCAGGGGCAAAAATATAAAAAATGTGTTTGGTGTATTGCAACAGAAAAATCAGATACAAACGGTGATATAAGTGTTAAAACAGCCAGAATAAATTTTTGATATAGCCGTTTGTATTAATTTGCGTTTAAAAATATTTTCGAAACCACTGCTAAACTAAAGAGCGAGGCCTTAAGTTCCGGTGGTAGTTACAAATAACTCGACCGTGGTAACTTGGTAGTCTACATGACTGATGACTCTGTAAGTTACTTGTCGACTGACTCTACACTACGACGAAGTTATGTATCGTTGCTGGAGTTATTCGTATCAAGTTTCACTTGCACGCCGCCATAATTGCATCTTTCCGAACATATCCTAAAATGCATTCTCTCTTGTTTGTCCTCACCTCGGGCATGAGAGGGTATCGAGAGTTCCTCCAATCAGACGTAAGTAACTTTTTCTCCGTGTTTTACGTGAGCCCGTAACCGAATGAAATTAGTTTACTGTTGTTATGAACTTGGAACACTGTCACGAAATTTTTGTAAAATTTCAGCATTGTAATTTTTTCTTTGCCAAATGTCTACATTATACTAATTACAAAACCTAATGTTAAACAGAACAGAAGTAGAGGGATAGATATATAGGAGGAGGAGTGTTAGGTGATGGAGGAGTCGATATCCCACATTTCAGGTGATATGCAGCAACTCCTTCAGCTGAATCTCGCCGCCCGCCTGGAGAAGTAACACCATCACTCTTCAAACTATAACCACATACTTATATTGCCATAATTATTACTGTTATACTTCTATGCTTGGTTGTGCAACAACACGCAGGTAAAACTGATACTGGGCATCCGTATATTTCAAGATACATTATTCTGATTAGGCATTGTAGTTGATAAAAGTCGTTCGGGATAAAGTGAATTCTAAAAATTTAACCATTGAAAAATATAACTAGTCGCTACTGCATATAATGCAACATTAAAACTAATTGCCTTACTATTTATGAGGTTGGCAGCGAAATTTCGTAATATAGTTCCACGTATTTTCCACATTGAAACAAAAGTAACCGAAATCGACATAATTATATTTTATAGAAGTAATACATTTTTTATCAATCTGTATGGATTCCTACTGACTTAACACAATTGATCTTACACGCGCAATAATCATGTGACGTGTCCAAAGAGATCAGACATTTCCCATCGTTAGCCGTTACACGCGGAAAGACGCGGATGGGCTGAAAATAGAACTTTAGCAGGGCTTTTTTGAGTGCTCACTTTATCCCAAACCGCCTATAGTATAAGTTCATTGTACGATAAACTGTCGAAAATAATTTTTAAAAATTGCATTTTTATGCTATTAACATTGTAACATATATCAGTTCTGTTCAATAATATGAATTCCGTTGAATCAGTTTTACAGTTTTGCTCATACGTTACTCATCAATAGAATATTAAGAACAATAATAAGTTTTGTAACAAACTCTGTTCATAAATATTTATTTGAAGCAATAGTTAATTCACAAATGCGATGTAATTCGAGATTTAAAATTATTTTGTATTCTAAAGCCTGGAATTGCTATACCATATGCTCTAAGGTATTCTTATGGATTATATCTTTGTCGTATATGTTGCAACATATTGTAATAAATTTTTGTAAGATATTTTACAAAGGTACTTTTATTAACACTTTACTTCAATTTATTAAAATATAAATATATAAAATTTTTGAATTATTTTTTTAAAATTATAATTAGCAGCTTATTTATTTAAATTCACTGTACGGCTTTAATCAAACCGAAACACATAATTAAACATGAAGCATATATAATGTACTTAAGTCTGACAAGAATTATAAACGTGATGCTGACAACATTTAACAATAAAATTTGAAGTATAAGTAAAAGTTTTATGCAATGTTTAAAGGTACGTCACTGATGTCAATAAATATTTCTTACCACTAAATGATGTGACCACTAAATTGTCCCAAATGCTGCTCAAATAAAATATATTTTACTATACAATTGCATGATTGCATACTCTCAGGAGATATTTACATAATGTGTTGTTACGTAAATGTTTTATGATGAGAACATAACATATTATGAAGATTATTTTTATGCTTTTGGCACGTTAACATGTTTACAAAATCAAGAAATCGATCTGACTTAGTTATTCATATTCATTATAATATCTTCTTAAAATACTGGCTGTAGGTGAACTGTACCGATATACATACCTTGTGAGATATCACCTTTACATAGCAAAATTAAATATTAATTGGACACATTCAGTATAAACTAAATTATAAGAAAACATAAAAAAACATTAGAAAAATTAGAATTTCGTGTCAGATGACTATAGGCTTAGTTGAGTAACGTCTGATTTCAAATCTTGGAATATTATTTTACGTTACCGAGAGTTTCACTGTCTACAACTTACAGGACAATGTAGCGCAACGCTAGCATGATGGACTCGCAATCGGAAATACTCGGACTCAGTTCCCGGGTCCGGTCATTGTGATTCTGCAGTTGTCAACGGTTTCCCATATTAGCTCCGGGAGATTGCTAGAATGGTTTCTTGACGAATACCGTGGCCGTTTCCTCTCCGAATTCATATTCCCGTGCAAAGGTGTGTTGGAACCGACTCTAATGACGAAACATAAAGCTCAAAAAAATTAAATGTATGCAGTTCATACAATTTACCGGCTATACATAGAGGTAATGAAGAGCGGACTGTTTACAAGTAGGCTTATAGTTTATTCATGTATGCCATATTGAATGTAATTACTTTTTCCGTTAAGAAGATTTTACAAAAATTGGAAAATAATTTTCGTAGGCCTATAAGTTCATATATTTCATTATTCTGTTATAAGTTTGTGTTTTGTTCATATTTGGTTCAAGGTATTATCTGACATTGTAGGATTATGGGGATGATGGCGCAATGGATGTCGGCTGAATAGTAAAGTAGCATGCCACCATATTGGATCTTAGAGGCCAGCCTGGCTGTCATTTTGATTTTTTTTTGTCACGCGTGTGCAGCAATTTTATCTTGTGCAGAAATTCATTTTCTTTCACGATTGTGATGGTTTTTGTATAACTGTTTCCATTCGCTCACTGTCTGCTAGGTGGCAGCTATGTTTTTCTTCGTCGTCTGCTAGGTGGCGAAAGTGTCTTCGGCAGTTTTGGTTCACATCGTACTCTGCTAAGCGTCGCTGCAATCAGGATACAATAGCTATAGTTCATTCGCCGAGATGTGAGAGTTGTAGATTGTAGACAAGAGTGTGTGATACTAGTATAAGCGGTAAGCGATATACAAGCTACTAACCAGCGCGCGTTGCTTCAGTGTGACGATAGTTAAATTAGTGACTGGTCAAGCGAGTGTTCGTATTGTTTTCTGATAGTGTTTTAATCTGACAGAAACGTCAGCTGTAAATGTGTTTCACTGCTACATTCGAACGTAAGTAACACATGTACGCTCTACTAGGACTGTTATGTACTGTAAATTCACTTATCGAACGTAGATTATGAGACATACACTGCATGTTCGGTGTAGTAATTATATCTAAAACACGCGCAACATTAATGACATAAATTACATTTAAACTTCGCACAATATCTATAAAATGGTAGTGTCTATATAATATGTTTGTGATAATGAGATGTAAATTGTTTTTATTGTTTGCCATTACATTTAAGCGCTTGTTTTATCATTCTGTGATCTCTATGAAAAGTTTTCAACTTTTTCCTTTGTCTATGAGTACGAATAAATACATCATGGTTGACTGGTAATTGTTGTTTATGCTTAACATTTTGGTCCTACCGGCCCGGATTAATGCATATCAAGAATTCTTTTCTACACGAGACGTGAGGCAAATAACATCCATTACGGATTCTAACACTTGCACGAGTAAATTTGGCCTAGAGATCAGTGAGTAAGACATCTACAAACAAGACTTGGTTGCTATTGTTTGCACATACTTTCATTGTGAAATACATACAGTCCATTTATATCCACACACTTGTTAAGGGTTTAAAACCACATACAATAGGGTTGCAACAACGCCTGCATTACAACATGTGGCCTTTAATTTTTTATTAGCCCAAGCTGACGAGGTAAGAGAACTGTATTAATCAATAATTGAAGACCCGTCAAGAACCGAAGATTTAGAGATAATCATAGAGGAGGTACTGAACAAAAGAAATGAAGTGATTGCAAACTTCTGCGCGCTTTGTGCAAATCACTCGCACGACGACATAAACATAGAAGAAGTCAAGCAACAGTTTGCGGCCTACGAGGTGGTGTTTCGAGAATTGAAGAAATTTTACAATAAACTCCAACAACATGTAAGTACTTCAGCGAGGGAGAATAATTCACCTTACAGACACGGAATTCCACCATCAGCAGTTCTCCCAACATTGCAATTACGGGTATTCACAGGAAACCGTGCTGATTGGACAGGTTTCGCAGAATTATTCAGTTCTATGATTAGTCAGGTTTCCAGTTTAACTAAAATTAAAAAAACGTCACTATTTACTAAGTTACTTAAAGGGAGAGCCCCGGATCTTGGTAAGCAACATCCCAGTGGTAGACAAAAACTTGAATGTGATATGGGATTTGCTGGAAAAGCGATAGAAGAGTGTTAGAATTACTGAAACCATTCATGTGCAGAAAATCATGCATCTTTCACAAATAAGACAGTAAGAATGAATAATATTATTCCGCACTTTGTTGTTCAGTCGAAGAGAATCTGAATGCTTTGAAATTCTTGGATTTTCCTGTGCATAAGTGGGATTTTTTATTGTTAAATATTTTGCTAGAAAAACTGGATGCTCCCATGCGGCAAGCCTTCGAAATGCATCAAGATGAGGAAATTCCATCGTATGTCCAGTTGTTAAAGTTTTTGCAGCGAAAGGCAGTTGCAGCAGAACATGCACAGTTAATGGCAGTCACTCCCGGACAAATCAGATATAACTCACTCAAACCACCTTTCAATAACAAGCGTTTCAGTACACAGGTAGGTAAATTATGGCCACAAAGTGCAATGCAGTCATGTTCATCAGTCACCCCAAGTAGTACGCTTTTATCAGTCAGTGATAGTTTGATACAGAAACAGAAGTGTGATGTATGTGATGGGTCACATACCCTTACTCGATGCCAGGTATTTTTGGCGACCACGTTTGAAACGAAAAGACAACACATTGTAGGCAAGCGGTTATGTTTCAATTGTCTCAGGAAAGGTCATGTGGCTTCACAATGTTCATCAAGATTTAGATGTCGACTTTGCAAGAAGCTCCACCACATGTTACTCCATGTTGCAGAGAGAAATGTAGACTATTCAACACAGCAAGCAGAGAATATTGCAACGAATGGTCAAGATAGTGCAGTGGCAATGTGCTCTGCCCGGGAACAAATTACGGATGAACAAACAACAGTGCTGTTGACAACTGCATTGATTAGAATTATGGACGGTGTAGGCGAATACCACACAGTAAGAGCATTACTGGATGGAGCATCACAGTCGTCATTCATCACTGAGGCCTGTGTTAAGCGTCTGGAACTAAAAAGGCTCAGCTCAAGCATTAGCATATTAGGGATAGGACAATTATCACTACCACAAGCACGCGGAGATGTGTTTTGTGGAATTGGGTCACTTCATTCAGAGGAATTCAGCATTACTGCCAAGGCCCTGATTATTCAAGAAATAACAAAAAAATATGCCTTCTGTACAGGTAGTAACATCACGACTCACACATATAAAAAAATCTTACATTAGCAGATCCAAACTTTGCAGCTCCTGGTGCAATTGACATGCTTCTTGATGCAGATGTGGTCGCACAAATAATGACAGGGGAGAAGATTGTTGGACAACCACATGCCTTCCACACAGAATTTGGGTGGGTACTTGCTGGAAAGGCACCATGTAAACAAAATAACCCACAGTCAACTTCCTTGCTGGTAAGCACAGAAAACTGTCTTGACAGTGCATTGCAGAAGTTCTGGGACATAGAGGAAGTCCCTAGAAAACATTCCAATTTCATTGAAGAACAACAGTGTGAGAAACATTTGGTATCTACACACACAAGTAATGACACAGGAAGACTTCCTTTAATAAGTAACAACAGTGCCATCATTGTGGGGAACTTGTGTCGAAACGCACTCAAACAACTTATTTCAGAGCAGAGAATGAGATCATCGGTATTGCAACAAGAATACTGCAATTCCAAGGCAGAATACGAGCATCTAGGCCATATGACATGTGTTAATACACATATATATGATGCAGTGTATAATTTGGATTTGACACCAGCAGCACATAGACAACTCACTCACATCATTCCCCATCATATTGTCATGAGGGAAGACAGTATGCCATCAAAAATATGTAGGAAAATTGACATTGATCCATTTAATTCTAGATATCAGTGTGCATTGTTGCGACCACACCAAGAGTCTTCAGTAAATGGGCATGAACATAATACAGTAACGTATGGTTTGTCATCATTTCCATATTAAGCAGTGCAGACAGCTCAGCAGCCCGTTATAGATGAGAGTACTCGGTTCCCTTCGGCAGTACATGCTTCGCACAACAATGTTTTTGTTGACAATAGATCACCTACACTAAGTAAGGCCGAGGAATTGAAGCGACAACTCATCGGATTCCTGGAAACAGCTAATTTTCAGTTGCACAAGTGTTGTTCAAATCGACGAGAATTAATGGTTGTAAAATACGAAATATCAGATTCAAGAAACCTCGACTACAGCGAATGTGTTAAGATTTTAGGTCTGCATTGGAATTCATTTCAATATTGCTTCGTTTGTAAGGTAAAAGATCATTATGCAGTAAATACTAAGAGAGGAATTCTTGTCACTAATGTTTGTCTATGCGATCAATGTGGGTGGGTGGCACTTATGATTGTATCAAGTAAGATCTTGCTTCAAGTAATTTGGACTCAAGGTTTTGGCTGGGACGATACTGTGAGGAACGATGTATTGAAGAAATGGAATAAGTTCAAGATATCACTACTTATGCTCTCTCTGAATTCAAGATTCCTAGGATTATTCCATTGCAGGTGCCAACAGTGCAATTCCACTTCTGTGATACCAGCAAGCAAAGCTTTGTTGCAGTGATTTACACCCAAAACACATAGGATAGTAAACATTAACCTTCTATGCTCAAAATAAAATATGGCACCCTTAAAGACTGTCAATGCCCCCAAACTTGAGCTGTGTGAAGCATTGTTGATAAGTAGGCTATGGCAACGTATCAAACTATAGTATAAAAGGGTGAAAGAAGAGTTCGAGCTTTGGACTTTAAGAAAATTTATCATCACTCCAGAAGGAAATAAGTGCTATTCCTCGATTCATATGGAGTTGTCAGGGTGGGCGAAAGTTTGCATTATTCGTCACTACCATATTATCACCACTCAAATGGAAGACCGCAAGGAGTTTAGCAATACATCTGGAGCACGATGGCACACTTCGTATGGTAATACTTAGAAGACAATAACTTTAAGAATGTAACCAATGGTTTAGTTTCATAAACACTCTTAAAGAAGAAGAATAAGAAAATAGTCATCTTCGGTGGGCGGTATGTTTGTGATAATGAGATTAAATTGTTTTTATTGTTTGCCATTACTTTTAATTGTTTGTTTAATCATTCTGTGATCTCTATGAAATGTTTTCAACTTTTTCCTTTGTCTACGAGTACGAATAAATACATCATGGTTGACTGGTAATTGTTGTTTGTGCTTAACAATATATATTATGTAATGGTTTTGTTAAAAGTATGATGTAAATATCGTTAATGCGGAATGAAAGTATAAAAACAATATTTTACGGGTTCCATATCACTGTCAATTACACAGTACCGATGGTTTGATAATAACGAGGGCCTTGATAGTGTTAATGAACGTCTATTGATTGAGTACATTGATCAGCATCGCAGATATTATCGAGAATCGTTATGCGCCAAACATCGAAAATATCAACGTCGAGAATTATCGATATATCTAAATATGTAACAACCCTCACTTATTAAAGTTACTGAAAAAAGAAAAAACAACGAGGTAGCTTTCGCAAAGTTTTGACGGGTTCGACAAGAATGCAATACGAAGAAAGGTACATGCGTTTTTCTTTCGAAATGAACTGCCAACTATTGATGTTAATGAAGACCTCGAACTGCCAGATTTCCGTCGAACTACGTTTTACAATTAAATGTGTTCATACTCGCCTGAATACTTCCAATCCGTGCATGGCATTTTACGCTCAATACATGTCTGCCACTACATGTGGCGAGCATTCCGGACACCCCTGATTACAAGCTGCAATCACGTGAACACTGCGTGTTATCATTGACAGACCTTACCTTCGATCACGTGCATTTGCTTCTCGCGCTCTCACTTGAACGCGAATAGACAGTGGTAGAGTTCGCGAGTTTCGTGCGTTATTTTCTGTAAGTAGGGGCGATGTCGTATGCTCAGTGTATGTTGAACCCGTATTTATGATTGTTGTCGGTAAATTATAAAATAATACCTTGGACGGCGTTACCAAACGAGTACGGAACCTATATTATTGTTTGTTCAATAGTATTTAAATTTCGATCTTAAAATATTGTAATAAACTGAAGGACAAGATTACTGAAAGCAAGAAACAAGGTAACACGCAAATGAAAGGGATTCACAGAGAATACAGAGCTGATAAATCAGAGAAACATTGAACGGAGTTTATTTAAGAGTGCGTGGTAGATAAATAAACGCTTAAAACATCAAAAGATTTCTACGCTTTTTTCTAAGCCAATATGGAGAAAATACTCGATGACAATCCTAGATAATGATATTTGCCAACTGTATGAGTAAATATTTATCAAGAATTACTAATTCGTTACTCGTGATCTCTTGCGCCGCAGTTAAATGCACGAGGTTCCGGCGTCAGAGATTGAGCCTCAGAAGTTCGCAGCACTGGAAACAATTCTGTTTTAAACGTTGGCTAAAATGGTATCTAAGATTGCCGTTGTTTAATTATCGCAAATTGGCTTCAAGAAAACTACAGTTATAGATTAATGCTTTTAACGTTAAATTATGTACCACGCCCTCTTAAAGTATGAATTGGGAAGTTAAGTAACAATTTACAAAAGGGTATAGCATTATTGACCAAAAAGGGAAGAAAGGTCAGTTGCAAATCTTCTGGCACACAACATTGCCATTCACTCGACCACTTCCTCTGTCAACAGTCACAGGTTTAAGAATGAAATGAGTCAAAGTAGTGGTACTACACGGCACGTAGTGTACCTCTACAAGCCATGTTCCAGTGGCCTTCTCGACTCAAAGTAGTGGTACTGCACGACAAGTAATGTACCTCGACAAGCCATGTTCCAGTGGCCTTCTCGAGTCAAAGTAGTGGTACTGCACGACACGTAGTGTACCTCGACAAGCCATGTTCCAGTGGCCTTCTCGAGTCAAAGTAGTGGTACTGCACGGCACGTAGTGTACCTCGACAAGCCATGTTCCAGTGGCCTTCTCGAGTCAAAGTAGTGGTACTGCACGGCACGTAGTGTACCTCGACAAGTCATTTTCCAGTGGCCTTCTCGAGTCAAAGTAGTGG
>PNEQ01087167.1:0-25244 GCA_003012365.1 Medauroidea extradentata | reverse complement strand
TATATATATATATATATATATATATATATATATATATATATATATATATATATATATATATATATCATCGTTTGTGTCAGAATTTTTTTGTTGCAATATACAAAACGGATTTTTAAATTTTTGCCCCTGAAATATCACATATTTTTCGTCAAAATAAGCCAAAATGAAGCAAAATATTATATTTTGCTAGCAAGCGGTACATCATAAAAAAACGCTCTGGCGAAATTGTATATCGTATGACTGTACACAGTCTCAAATTTTTTCAAAGCATTTGGTTAAAAATACTCTAGTTATTTGAAATTGTTTGAAATAAATGAAAGATCATGGCCTTGAGGGCGCGGTATACAGTTATTTTCATCACAATATTTTTAATTTTTTATTTGTACCTAATATTTTTTTCTCATTTTGGACACAAAATTATACTAAATTTGTATCTTATGAAATTTTTTTATCTCTCATAGTTTTCAGGTAATACCTTGTTAAAGTCGAAATTTGCGTGTTTCCGTTGTAAGGACTGCACTAAAATCAAACGACATACATAACTGAAAAAAATTCATAGTTGACAAAGACGTCGCAGGCTACAATGTCACATATATAAAAACAAAGAATATTTTTTTTTTGTATTTAAATAAAATGCTGATATTTAAAATAAAAATTTTAAAAATTCAATATTTTTATAAATACAATTTTTTTTTTATTTTGTGGTTTAACATGATTGAATTTATAGCTTACAATATCGTCATTCACTATGAATTTATTCAGTTTGGTAAGTGAGTTGGTTTTAGCGTCGTCTTTAAAACGGAAACATGCAAATTTTGGCTTTAATGAGCCATTACGAAAAAACTATGCAAGATAAAAAATTTTATTAGAAAAAAATTGAGTCACGTTTTTCGTCTAAAAGAATAAAAAACTGGTACAAATCTAAAAATAAAAACACGGAGATGAAAATTGCGGTAGCCCACGCCCTTAAAGTCTGATTACAGTAAAATTACCAGTGTTGCAAGGTTCCGGTAAGATTTTCTTTCGTTAGTTTCCGTAATTCTTCTTCTTGTTACATTAATATTGACATGTAACTTAACATAAACAGTTTATATATTTATTTTCTCACTGAAGTAAACGTTTGAGACCACAGTAAAATGCATTTATAAGTGGTTAAATCTCATATTATCACGAGTGACCTATAACATGAAGCAATATTGTATTTACGTCGGTAAAATTATATTGATTTGTGCGGCAGAGCTAAGGGCGTGAACGTTTGCCCATCCCGCACTTAAGTGTACAGAATGTTAGTCATATAGCCAAGAACTTCCTGTGTTTATTATATCTTATATAGTGTGTGTATATATATATATATATATATATATATATATATATATATATATATATATATATACACTTACCATTATATATATAATGGTAATGTTTGGGGTAAAAAAGTACTTTTTTAAGAAGATAAAGTCAACAATACGACGCGACATTTTAAGTACATCATTTCAATTTCTACACCCCAAAATTAATAAGTCTCGTGGTGACGATGATGCGTGTGCAGGAATCGTCCTTATTGCTCCAGAGCCATCATTCTGTAGAATAATTTAGCCCGGCGGTAAACTTAAAAACTTAATATTGCGTTATAGTTTTAATTTTTTTTGTAAATACATTAAATATGTTACTGTTTTGTTTCAGAAACAATTCCTTTGTTTAACTTAGGATTTTATTTGATAATAAATTAAATTTAGTGTATTAGGATTATTGAAATGAAAATATTGTTGCGTATTTTTACATGTGAGCAGTTTCTGTGGGCTCGTAAAATATTAATTTAAAATAAAATAGTTGACTTTAATTCTTCATTTACTAGCAATCAAAATTCACATACAAGAAACTCAACAGTTATTATGTAACAATGAATTACATACTTCACAACAACCCCGTTATGCATGCAGTGACAACTTCACCAAATAAACATTAGTTAGCTCTGACAATTATACAAAATAAACATTTGCCCTGAATTTAACCTACCATTTCGATCCCACACCAAATTTACAGTCTTCAGTATATCATTAGTGTACAACCTTTTTAGTCCATGGTGGTGGTGAGTCACCTTTCCATCGCGCAGCACCTCGAGTGCACCACTAACTTCACTCTTCTCACTCAATGCGCTCCCCTCTTGATTCACCAGGTAGACAGTCCTATAAGACGCCCCTCGTCACTGCTGCCGCCGGAACAACACTCCAAGTGTTGTTCGTTCCTTCTGCAGCCCGCTGGTGTTAACCCATGCCTCGATACCGACCACCGCCGCCGCGAAGCCGTCCCCAAGGCGCGCCTCGTCGCTTCCACCACCAACGCAGGACACCGCAAGTATTTGTCTTCTGCACGGCCCGTCAGCTCTCTGCAGCACGCCGATCGCCGCATCCACGATGCCCCTCGGCCGCCCTCGCGGCTCCGACGTCGATACACACTACACTCGAGTGAAGCTTCAAAACTTTGCGATTTCACAGTACGGCGTCCCTACGGCCCATTTAGTGACGTCAATTGGCGGCGTCGAACTATGATCAAAAAGTCTAAAAATATACATTACATTATTCATGTAATATGTGCACAGAGTCGCGTAAGCAATAGCTGCAGTGTAGATTCCCAGCTCAGGCTCCGCTTCTGTGACATACTTGGGAAAAACCCATAATGTAGCTGCGCCTGAGTCACTGGACTGTCCATTCAGTTATGCAATACTCTTCCAGCCAGGCCAACGCACAATATTTTTAAAAATATAAAGTTTTAAAAACATAAATTGAAACATGTGTCAAGTGAATCATTAAAAATAGGTCATTCCTAGTTATCATAAAAAATTAAATTGTTAGACGGGTGCACCATAGAAAAGCGCAAACCACTTGATGTAGGTACGGCTGTCTGTCATGTAAAGCGTAAGCCCTTCACTTAAGATGTTTTGGTATATCAGACGTAAAATAGTTTTATTTGTATCCACACTGGTAAGTGCTGATTGAACAGTAGTGGAGTGTTTTCGTTTGTGCAGGACAAGCACTACCTGTGTGTGATGGCGTCCGACACTCCTGACCAGAACCTGACGCAGTACTTCCCACTGTGCAACGACTTCATCCACGCTGCTCGGCTGAGGGGAGGACATGTTCTTATACACTGGTGAGCACAGTACATCCATCATGCAACTAAGACTTTTGTAGTACTACCTTCAACCACGTGGTCATCTAGGTCCTATGTTCGCATTGTTCATATTTCTACGTTAGCCTGATCCAGGAAGATCCCACAGTGTGCATGGAAGCAATTGTTGTACAAGTAACCTTCACATGACTTTAATCAATCAGTTTTAAATACGTGAAATTAAAGGCATGCATGTCGTCTCGGACTTCTTCGTTGATACAGGAGGTAATTAGGTACAGGTAGCTTAAGTAGTAACAGAGTGGGGAGGGATACTAGAAGGCAGTATCCTGAGAGAAAAAAAAACCTTTGTTGCTGAGTGCATGACACATTTATTTTTAAGAGAACCCAGGTTTAAAAATTTAATCACAACAATTTCGCCAAAGTTCTTGGTTAATTTGTTATTACTTTTGAATATTTTAAGTACATGTAAATGCCAGTTGTATATTTAAAATATATAGATAACGTATTCGTTTATTATGGATACGCTATTGTCTGTACAGTGTAAGTTTGCCTGATTTTGAAATTTTTCTTCTGAGAACAGTTTCTGTAAACAGAATTGTAGGAAACCTGCTTTTCCAGGAAGGCAGGTATCTTTCTCAGAAGAGAAATGTCAAAATCATGCTAGCTTTTATTGTATGGACTACATAATTAAGTATTTGCAATGTATGTTTAGAGGTTCTAGACAAACGCTAAAAATAATTGAAATATGCATATCTTTGGAAGTCAAATTAGCAAAAAAACGATTCGAGATAGCAGGGTTTGCCAGCTTTATTGTTTTGCCACAGTTACACATTCCTTTAGTGTAATATGTTTTGCTACTAAGAGAGGCGGAGCAATGGCAGAACTCTTAAGTCTTACATTCGGGAGAACCTGGGCTCGATTCCTTTTTAGGCCATCCTGATTATGGTTTTCCGAGGTTTCCCGAAATAGTTCCGAGAGAATGCTGAGATTTTTCCGTATAATACATGCACAGGCAGATACCCTTCCCTTTATCCCGTGTACCTGTACCAAGGCTGTGAAGATGTTCGAGGCAATGTAAAACACCCAAAATAAATAAAGTCGGTGACAGATGAGTCATCGGAAGCGCATCATACTATCAACGTTTGTTGAAACAGGTACGGTATCACACATATTTTCTAGAATTGCTCCTTTGTAGTTTTCGTAAATGATTTCCAATTAGAAATTTTTTTATATTCCACGCCCTCTCAATTGACGTTGATACTTTATTTTTCAAGTTCAAATTTGTGGTGTAAAAATCCTTTAGCAATTCGGGACGGAAAGAGCAATGGCTGTAGAAAGCTGCTGTAATTGCAGGAAAAATCGCTGTTGAAATGGTGTGGCTATTTTCCTGTTCTTCCTTTCTGTGGCGAGAGTCTCGTTACAACACGAATCCATCTAACGGCTTCCACTCTCGCGTGGATCTAGTTATCGCCCTCGCGGGGACGGGGAATTAGGTCCTTGCATGATGGACTGCTCCTGAGGGATCTGAACAAACAACGAATAGGCGTGCTTCCAAGCAGCGATGCTTTAGTTCAGAAATGTGAGATGATATCAGCGAGTATTTCTGTTCGGGCACGATGTTGAATTGTAGCAAGCAGATTAAATATACTGATAAAGGTTCAGAGTTTGTTACAAAACATGTATGCTGGACGTGTTTCTACAATTTTCCTCTTGTAAAATATAGGTGTAATGAAGATAAAATAATACTTTTTATGCAGTTTGTTTACATAAGGGGCAAATTTTTTTTATATTTTTAAAACGTTTTTCTAAACAGCTCAGTAATACAATTTGTTTTTCTGTTTAACACGGTACTTCCGCATTATATTTACATGGATTGATTCTATACAAGAATATCCTGAGTGTATGCAGTACATGCACTTTAATTTAGCGCATTTTTTTCATTTTATGAACCGGCTTTATTCGCATATTTAATTAAGTATTTTAAACTACAAGTCGAAACTCTTTTAAGTTGATCGAAAGTTAGAAAAATAATCTTCGTGCCTGCAAAATGCCATTTCCTCAAGAGAGTGAGAAATCTTATTAAAAGTTTTTTTTTTGCTTTGAAAATGTTTTATGTCATGTAACACATATTACCAGTAGTTAATTACACGATTCCAATAATTTATAATTGTAGTTTTGAACCATTTTTCAGTATTTTGGCACACTGGCATTTTCATACACCAGGTAGCGATTCTTATAGCCATCGAAATGGCACATAAATACATTAGTGAATCATCAGTTAACTTTTGTACTTTTTTTAAAAAATATATGGTACTTATAAACGTTTTCCTTCCTTTCAGTTGTATATAAAATTTTGTCGGAGTGGTGCATTCTGCCAAGTTCTCGTCGGATTTCATTGCATCACATTTCCACTATAAGATTTAGGCAAAAGGAACGTTTGTAAGCTTGAGCTTGTTCAGAAGACAGCCGACTGCCTGTTCCTAGAATATCATAAAAATAATATTTTAGTAACAGTTACCAGGAATGTTCTTGATACTGTGGAACATGTTTCTTGGCTTATTTATCTTTGCTGAATTAAACTAATTACTAATTACATTATGAAATGAGGTGAGTTTCTGAATTTTGTTTGATTCTTGGCACATCCCTGCTTGAATTAATAAGTTGTAATTTCCCAAAAATGCGTTTTCTACGAATATTTTTCAGCTACTGTGAATACAGCATAAGCCTGTTAATTACGCCTGAAGATGAATCATAAAATAATGTAGGCCCTACTCTTAAAATGTATTTGTTCAATTTACATACTTTCGCGTCGGAGTCATTAAAGATCATTTGTAACCTTGGTCGACCACACCGGCACGTTCATGTAGCAAGGAAGTAGTTGGTTTACACCAGCACTTCAGCACGACTCAGGTATTGTTTATAGCCCACAATGCTCATTAGGTCCAGTCTTTTCCGCCTTTATGAGCATACCAAGTAACGTCAAACTCAAATTTATATGTTTTACATATCACTGATATGAATTATATCTCCGTGAAAATGCTGTCTCGTACTACGCAGTGGTGTAATGTGCTTTGAATTGTTCGGTTATTTGTTAAAGCTTTGCTAATTATTTTTTGTAATGAGAAAATTGTGTTGGTCAAAAACCACTTTACAGGACTAAACTAAAAACAACATTATAATTACAATGCTGAGTCACTCATAACATCTTTGCTATCTGCTTGCCTACTATAAATATGCATTGAAACAGTAAACAATTGTAATAAAGGCAAGGTTGAAAAGTACCGAAAGCAGGCCTGACGTTGGGCACGTGGGGTCATTTCAGTAAAATATTTCTCCCACATATGGCAGCCCTGAGTACAGGAATTTGCTTGTAATAAATTCCAAATAATGATTATCCACCAAAATTAACATTAATTATTTACTAGCAGTTGACACACAGAAACAAAAGTGTATAAAATAGTCTCAAATTCACCTATGCTTACTGCATATTATGCGTCATTAACTGGGATCATGTGAATGTATGTAATATCAAGTAGTTCATATTTTACACTAAAGTCAGGCCACCAAGCTGTTGACTTAACAATTTCTCAAATTTTCGTGTTTGTTTGTTACGAGTCATACGGTGTCTTGGAATCTGAAAATAATTTTGAGACATATATATTAATTAATACGTCAGATTGTAATAAATGGAAGTAGTTAACTGATTAAATATTGAAAGAAACGTCGTTGAGAGTAAGTAATACAATATTTCGCAACTAAGCGCACACTAACATTTTTAAAACTAATACCGGATGTCTCAAAAATTGTTATACACGCATGAATAATGTTACGTTTAAGTAGGACTTGCATTAAGACTCTATACCCATCTCTTTCTTATAGTAAAATATTAACATTACCTGTTGCAGTACGTAACTTACGACAGTGAACCGAACACTTTTAATGCAAGTGAGCACATTTGTAAAACATTTTGTAGGTATACGTGTGTGTGTGTGTGTGTATATATATATATATATATATATATATGTGTGTGTGTGTGTGTGTGTGTGTGTGTAATGAATTATTTATATCATAATTACATGTGTTTTATATTTTGTAATTCAAAGCAGTTTTTTAGTCTGTGAGCTGTTCTTTAAAACTACTGTTTCTGTGAGAAAAAATGAAGGCAGCAAACAGTCTGTATTAAACATGTAATTTAAAATGCACGCCTCCCTGCAATAACTTATTCGGAAGCCAAGTGTTTCACTTGGTACAGCCTGCGCAAATGTTGCTTGGTGACCAACGTTTAATATTTATGTTGAGTAAGACTTAAACTAAAAATTAAAAAACTGACATATAAATCGTTCCCTTAAAAATTAAGTAAAACTGCTACAAGCAAAACTTACGTATGTTGTGTTTTCATATGTGATAGTTGAAAAGATAGGCACAAAACTTAAATAATGTTGCATTTAAATTCAGTTTTTGGAGTTATACTTTATCTTGTGGCTAGTCGTGTTGTCTTGCTCTCTTATGTTTCAATTCCAAACTACCTATTCAATTTAATTATCGGTACCCCGACGCATTTAAGAGAAAATAACAATTTGTAATTATTATTATTATTTTGTACTTTTTAAAGGATCGATTTATGTGTTGGGGGTTCTTGCCTTTTTAATTTAAGTGTTCGTTGTAGCTTTTTAAACATAGTACTTCTGCAACTGTTGTAAAAATAAAATAAAATAATATTTATTTTTTACTGTTTAAAATGTATGGAAGTATTTGTTGTTATATACACACAGTTTGTTAATATTCTAACACACATTTAATAAAATAATTATTGATACACTTAACAACATTTTCATACACAATTTTTACAACTTAAAAATAGATAAACAGTACAGTATGAATAAAGTTTTATGACTAACAATATTCACAATGTACAATTCAGTATAGTTTGTATAATAACAACACATGTTAAAAACGTAGTTACAAGACGACTATGCTGAATTATAGATTCAACGCGTATGTACGCGGTATCAGGTCCAGTGTACCACAACGTTGAAGGACCATGTACCATAATGCTCCTTTACACACTGAAAGCTCTGGCAAAACTTAACATTTTTCGTCTTTTCAGCTACATCACAGAGAAATAAAATATACTTTAATTATAATATATATTATGTACATTTAATTATATATGTGGAATCCTCACACCAATTTGAAAGAAAAAAAAAGCTCATAACTAGGGACCTGAAAAATGCGCGTTTTCTTTTGGGCACAAGTTAGAATTCAAATGACTGCAATTACGTATCACTTTCGCAGTTGGCACTACACACATTTGACACGTCCTAGAAGGCGCCCAGCCAATAACAAAGCAGCAACCAAATGGAGTTTTACTCATGTGTAGGGTCATGAACTTTTTGCGAAAATAATTTTGCCTCAGTTGGTTTCAGCGCCTTACGTGCACATCTGAAGTTCTGCTTGAAGGTTATATAGGCAGTGTGTATTTTTGACACATTCGACTGAGCCAGTTACAGAAAGGTTACTGCAACAGCACACGTCTATGATTTGCAGGTAGAACCTCAAGACACGCGAGAGTTAAAACATCCAGTCACTGACTATGAAGTAGAACTGCAGATGTGAACGTAAGGCACTGAAACAAACTGGGGCAAAATTATTTTCGCAAAAAGTTCATGACCCTACTCATGTGGTATTACTGTATCAGCGAGAAGCCAATGAGCAGCTGCTGTCTGCTTCAGTAAACAAATATTCTTGGAGGTCAGTGAACCCGCGAAATTTCCCCATCTCTACTCATAACTTTTGAACGCTTGGACGAATTTTCGTGAAATACAGCTATAAATAGGGCCCCGATCTTCTCACGAAAAATAATTTTGTCGCAGTTTATTCCAGAGGCTTACGTGCACATCTACAGTTCTGCTTCGTAGCCAGTGATTGAATGTTAGAACTTCCACGTGTCTTGGACTTCTATCAGCAAATCTCGGAGTGTGGTGTTACAGTAACCTTATTGTGATTGGCACAGTCAGATGAGAGACGTCACTTAGCATGACGCAGAGCTGAAGATGTGCAAGTGAGGCACTGAAACAAACTGGGGCAAGATTCTTGTCGCGAAATGTTCGTGGCTGTAGCTATATACTATCCCGATGAAACTAGCTTTAAATTAAAGAAGAAGCATTGAAATCGGTTTATCCATTTGGGAGTTAAAAAGCCACGGACAAGCAGGCAGACTTAGTCGTTAAACTTATATAACACCTCTCCTTGTTGGTCGGGGACTAAAAATAATAGTTGTTTGTAATTCAAGTAACCTGAATTTTTGCACTTTTAAATTTAAAATGTTTCTTTATTTGAAAGATTTTATCTATTTTGTAATGATATGCATTTTAAATACATTTCATAGCCGTATAACCTTAAATCAGATGCACTTGCCAGCTTATAAATGCATTACACAAAATTATGTATTTAATTATGGTAAATAGGTGTATTAGGATATTTTATAATATTTATTTGGTTAAAATTTTAAAAGGATCACTTTTTTACTGTATTCCGTTTAATGTGTTATTTTCGTTAAAGCGGTATCATTGTAAAATTTTTGAATATCATAAGTAAGAACACGTAAACATTTAGTACACAAAATTACAGCAATGTATCGAGAAGCACTACTCTATAATTTAGAGCCCGGTAATTTTCACGAAAAGAATTTTGCAGCACTTTGTTTCAGTGCCTTACGTGCGCACCTGCATCTCTGTTTTGTGGTCAATGATTGGATGCCGTAGCACCCAGCGTCTGGAGGTTAAACCCGCAAATCACAGACGTGATGTGTGGTAGTTATCCGTGTTCTGATTGACACAGTCAAATGAGTAACGACTCTGCACAAAAACACTCTGTCAATAGCCATGAGGTTGAACTGCAGGTGTGCACGTAAGGCACTGAAACAAAACGGGGCAAAAATCTTTTCGCGAAAACTACCGGGCCCTATCTATAATCGACACATTAAAAAATTACTCATGTGTAGAGATGATGGTTTATCGCGGGAAAACTTGACTATTTGCTAGACTTCAACGTACGTTCAGCTTATGAAAAGACTGCTGGCTTTAGCTTGTACGTGTAGCTGTTACCCTATTTGACTGAGCCAATAGGAATCCCGCTATTGTAATATTTTATGCGTGTTATTGGTCTGCAGACAGCTACGTTGTATCAGCGTTTTCAAGGCTATGTTGGCACAAAAAAATTTCGCGATATTCCATCATCTCTACTCATGTGTTAACGTTTTGTATTTCATTCGTTAGAGAGTAAATTTGTCATTTAATCTGACATCTTCATGTTAATTTTAGACAGTTTGTTGCCATAATTTCAATGCCTTATGTTGACATCCGCAACTCTGTTTCATGGTCAGTAATTAGATGTATTAACTGTCACTTGTCTTGAGGTTCTACCGACAAACCACAAAACCACAGACGTATTGCGTCTCAATAGACTCGTTATTGGTGCAGTCAAGTGAGGGACATGTCTGAGCAAAGACCCGCTGCCAATAGCCGTGAAGCAGAGCTGCCGAGGTGCACGCGAGACACTGAAACAAAATGTTGCAAAAATCTTTTCGCGACAAAATCATGGCTCTTCTTATAAATTGTTTTGGTATTTTAATGTGAAAGAAATACGATGTAGTAACAATTCAAATGCAGGAATTACTTTGGCAGACAAACACGACGGGAAGTATCAATATATTTTAGGAAAGCCTCACTTAGCTTTAATGTGCTATATAATCGTACTGGTTTGCAGACTGTGGTACAATCCCCCCCTCGAATGCAACACAACTCGTCGTGTTTATAACAGCAACTTCTGTGTGTATGCACGTACAACATGGCAAAATAAATACTGTGCTGTTTGCATTGCCAAACAACAAACATGAGTGGCAAACGCAGTACACATAATGTACGAACAAGATTATGTAGATTTTGCTGCATATTTTAAAATTATTTGAAAGACCTCCTGACTTTTCATCATTAGAGAGAGAGTGATGTATCGCGAGGAAAGTTGACTGTTTGCTAGGTTCCAATGTAGTGTCTACGTGTCCACTGCTCTTATCCCGTTATTCTTATTCGTTGATACTGATATTCGTCTGTAACTATTTCAACAATATCACGTTACTGTCGTCCAATCATTTAAGGTGCAACATGCTAGAGCACTTTGGAGACTACTTTGTTGCTAAAGATTATCATGATCTTTCTCTCTTCGTATCTACTCATCATATATTTTCTTGCAACAACTCAAATACAATTCCTACATTCTGCACTGAAAACGTACGCAGACAGTAGTGTTCTCGTAATTCATGATATTAAGTACGTAAGTGACCTCGGAATTGTGTAGATAATAGCCAGTAGTATGACTTCCTGAAGTACGTACACCATACTATGCTTTGTGCGTATTTTATATTATCGTCTAGTGGTATACCTGTAAAAAGTTTCTTGTTTGCTAGTATCGACACACCGAGCAAGTTGCGCTGTGAAGTCGTTACAATAACAAGTAAGGCACAGAGTTCCCCTTTTCTTTCTCAAGCGGGCTTTAAGTAAGTTTCTACAAGGTTGTGTACATGCCAGTCAGTGTTTCACGTTACACGTGTGTGCGTGTGTGGGCGCGCACTCTCTCTCTCATACACACACGCACATACATACACACACACTCTCTCCTATCTCTCTCCCTCTCCCTCTCCCTCTCTGTAAATCACATACACATTGTATCAACGTTTGTAACTGTACAACACAAAAAATACTCCTTTGTAGATCATTTAGTGAAGGGTAGCCCGATCATAAATGGCTTATTCAAAAAATTAATTTGACATATACAGTTAATGATCGTCATTCTTTCGCCAAATCAGCATAATTTTTCTTTCGAATAGATTTTAGAAGTTGCAAATCCATGGCGAACCGCCCAGCCCTCACCATATGGTTCGGCCGGCTAGCTTGCCTGCTATGCCTTCGCCTCCATTCCTCCTCCCTTCCCTCAACCTACCAAACCGTAACGATCATCTAAGGCTGACTACAGGGACAACGGCCAATCCCTGCAGGGTAGTGCGGTACTCACCGGGTAACTGCATAATTCAAGGTCCTCCCGGGGTCGACCCTCCATCGCGGCACAGCCAAACTAGCCAAGTCTGCTCATTAATACAGAAGCTGCGAGCTGGAACAGGCCGCAAACTGGCACGAGTTTACATACAAGCCCCGATACTCTGTCAAATTCCCTGGACATCTTGAAGGCAGCCTAACTTCGATAGTGTTCTGTTACAACCTGCTTTCATATCGTTGTTCCTCCTTATACTTCCGAAAATTAGCACATTGTGTGTACAGTACAAACTTGACGAATTGTTGCGTTATTTGCTCAGTACATTACACTGTTGCTATGCACTTGAGCAGCTTTATGCGTGTTTTTATTCCAGCTTTATTCGACGCTATTACGCTATTATTTACTCTTGACTTACCTGCATACGACAGGTAATTTATTGTAACAATATATTTTCGATTTATTAACAAATATTTAGTTATTGATTACGACAAACCACCAGACATGTATTCATCCAGCTGATTTGATTAAAATCTCTTTTCATTGGGTAGTACCGAATATCGTAGCGCTGCTATAAAGAAACTTTCTCATTATGCATAAATATATTAACTGACCCAAAGTTCCACCCGAGAAATTGATTGTTAGACTGAATATTCTTACCGCAAAGGTTAGGACAACGTAATCTACATAGTGTGAGTTGTTTGTGTTTATATCGCCCTAAAAATTGTAACTGACACGCACGTGCATAATAACAGTGAATTTTAAGAGTTAATTAAATATATGTGCGTATAGTTTGTGTTGAAATAATAATTTGCCTAATATGTTTAACTAACACATAAGCACTCAATTTTCTACATAAGTTATAAATAGTAAGTGGAGCTACATTTTTCAAATAAGCAATATTTTAATAAAAAACCACTGTTAGACAAATTCTTTGACGTTCAAATTGTTTTCAGGAGTTGCAAATGTAGTCGCTTATAATACACAAGCTCCCGTACAGCTCGTAATCGAAGGAAATTGACTTCGCCGTCTACAGTACTGTTACTGGATGCTGCACTTGAACAAAACCTGGACATTGTGGGTCATATCGTGTGGACTGATGAAGCTCGTTTTACCCGAGAAAGTGTCCTTAACAGGCACAACAAAACCATTGATATCACGGCAATCCACATGTAATTCGTGCCAGGGATTGTCAGGTCCGATGGGTGCGATATCCTGGGAAGCCAGTTGATAAGACCGTATTTCTCCTCTGACAGACTCACAGGAGGTTGGTAAGCGATGTCGATCCCCTTCAATTACGTGCTATACGGGACTGTATTGATAATTAATACAGAACATCGCCATGCAAAATGGTCTGCCTATACATGTACCCCGAGCTTTTCCGCGATTTACATTTCATCCTGAATATTGTACCCGTTAGAAGGACTTTTCTGTTGAACATAAGATACGCTGAACAGGCAGAATTTGATTTTTTAGTTGAAGAGCTAATTTGCAACATCTTCGATAGTGCGAAAATCAACCGAAGTTTTGTCCGTTTAAAGACACAATGCAGTCTTGCACTAAAGTCAACGCCCCACCCAAGAGTGGGGTGGGTGCAGTGGCGGATCCAGCTCTAGGTTTGGGGAAGAGGCGTCCCTTAAAAGTAGGTATGTCCACACCCCGAATCAAAGAAGGGAAGGAGGTGATTTTCCTCCGAAAAATAATTAGTTTTTAAGGTGCAAAATGGTGCTAGTTAAGGCATTTTCTAAACAGAAAAAAATTGAATATACCACTTTAAAATGTTGTAATATTTTACGGAAAAACTATACATAAAAGGTTACAGGGAGGGTCTGAGCCCCATGACCCCACCCCTCTTGGTTCCGCTCCTTGGTGGGTAGGCAACGTTCCTGAGCCCCTCCCCCCTTAATGTTTGACCTTACACTAGATAGAATAGTGAAATGGGGTCCAGACCCTCCGGATCTTACAGAAACTGCTTCAATAGCACCATTTCGCATCTTAAAATACAAATTTTCTTGGTGGAAGGTCCCCGGACTTCCTGCTTTATTTCGAGGGGAGTCGGTGTTACTTTATAGCTTTCCAAAATTCGGGACCACTTAATATTTTTCATTGGTGTATTACAAGGTAATTGTAGCAGTAGTTCAGTGTCAGGTATAACGCAACCCAGTAATAATATTTTTTAAAAACTAAAATTATAACTTTATTAATTTGGCTCTTGAGGTTTGGGCCCCCTCCGTTAAATGTTCTGTATGCGGCCCTAAGTGATAATATTGGCATGAACATCACATGCTTTATCGCCTGTAGTCTCAAGACATTGAATTACCGAATACTTTTTCCGAAATGCAGCGTTCATTCAAGGTCTGTAGTTCTTAAGGGGAAGTCGATCAGAGTTTATTACAGAGTAAAATACACTTACCTGATACATTTATCCTACATTATATAATATTTGCAGTGTTCCTACCGCGCGTCATTAGGAGCTAGGATGTCCCCAGCATTATGTGTACCCCACGAATGTTTAGGAACTCGGTAATTTACTGATGTGGCCAGGGAATTATTACTGACCTTATAGCCTGACATAAGTCAGAGTGAGGGAGGCACATTAGTTGTGACATGTTATTGTGCGCGACTCTGACGTGGTGGGTTTCTAGCTAGACGGCGCCAGCAGCCACGTGTTTGCCGGTCACCGGGCCATCTCTCCCCCGCTCACGACCCTGCCTGTCCTCCAATTACCCAGACTGACCTCTTGTCCGTCGTCTGCTCTCCTCCACTGGTGTGGGGCTGTTGTTCTACAGCATGATACTTGACGTTCAGCGATATCCACACTAGCTGTTGATATAATCAACCTCGTCAGCATGGCGCTTCGCTGTTATTTACTTAATGTTTGCAGTTTAATCCCACGCTCTCTAGTTACTACTGTTTTTGCAATAGTTATTTTTAAATTTTAAAGGTGAGCAGATATCAAAATCTGTTTGGCAGTTTTGTATTAAAATAATTTTTGCCGTAATAGTTTTTTTTTCTTTTCAAAACAAGAAATTGTACGGTTTCGACTAAAAATTCAATTAACCAGAATTTCGTTAGTTACATAATTAGTGAAAATCATAGTATTTATTGCCTTGAAAAAATTAGTCAACGTGGAGAAGACGTTTTTAAACAAAACTGTCAGACAGATTTTTGATATCTGCTCTCGTTTAGGCGTAAAAATTTAATATCGCTACAAAAGAGTAGAAACGAAAGAGCATCGTCTTAATGCTCGGCACCGTTACCATATTGGGATTACTTTATTCTTCGTTTTTTTTTTAATTCCAAGAAGAAAAATGTGAAATTTGCGATTATATCATGAATTTTATTTACCTTTCGCTACATTACAAGCACTTCAGTTGAACTTCTGACATATATTTAGGCCGCAATCATTATTACACACGTATAGTCGAAAAGTTCAAATTTTTCTCCTCGGATTAAAATAAATGGGGGGAAAATATCCTATATGGCGACTGGTGTCGAGCTTTACGGTGGCCGCCTTCCCAGGCTGCCGAACCATGTGCAGTGTATCTGCCAATAGAAAAAAAATTCGAAAACTGCACAACGTTTCACTTGCGTGTATTTTTAAAGCATATTTTTATCGCGTCTCTAAATTGAAGGGGGGAAATGGTTCTGTGGTCTTTTTAGAGAAGAAAATCTTGTTTTGGGCTCGTAAAGAACTGAATAAGCGTGAATATTCGTCTTTAACACTTCATAATAAATTGATAAACCACCGAATATCTCATTGAGGCGATTTATTGGCGAGAATATTGCACGTCAGTTGTGACTTGTGCCTAAGGGGATAGGGATATGCGTGTTTCTATTTACGCTGTGCAATGTATCAGTATTAAAATGTTAAATACAAGGTGATACCGTTAACATTTCTTCGTAAAATAAAACAGAGAAAAATCTTTGAATAGATATGTTATGAAAAGGCGATACAAAAATGTACAACAGCAGTAGCGTAAGGCTGTCCACTTACAATACAACTTAATCTTGTTCACACAGAGCAGCAAATTAGGAAGACAAGAGCAAAGTCATGAATCCTCATCGCATGAATGATATTCAGTCACGTACAGAGAAATTTCAATATCGACGATCGTACTAATTTTCAACCCTTTTTTTAAGGCCATGCTCTCGTGTATCTACTTATTTAGCGACATTAATTTTTACGCCCTAACGAGAGCGAGAACATATATCAAAATCAGTTTGGTAGTTTTGTTTAAAATCGTCTTCTCCATTTTGGCTGATTATTTCACGGCAGTAAATACTATGGCTTTAACTGATTATGTAACTAAAGACGTTCTGGTTAGTTGACTTTTCAGTCCTAGCCGTATAATTTCTTGTTTTGAAAAAATTAGCTGTTACGGCAAAACCCATTTTTAATCGACTTAAAAAAAAGGTTACCCATTCGGTTTTTTTGTGTTTGTTACCTCAGGACTCTGTCATTTATAAATCGATTTGGAAAATTATTATTTTTTGTTGGGAAGGGGATATTTTCTTTTATGTGCGTAATTGGCACTAGACCTTGGATTTCGAAGATACATTAGGAACTCCTCAAAATCGAATAGAAGTGAGTAAGATATTTTGGTCAGCGCTTAACATCGAGGACTTTAGCGTTGGTGAGGGGTGACAATTAGGTGAGTATGGATCGGTGCCGGAATGAATGGCCGGGAGAAACGGGAGATCCCGAGAAAACCCGCCGACCAGCGGCATCATCTGGCACGATTTCTACGTGCGAAAATCCGCGGACCGACCCCGCCGGGAAAAATCGAATACGAAATGTATAGTGAATAAGATATTGGAAGGTTTGTGACAATCCAAGACGAGGTAGGTACCTAACTGTGATCAAGGACTTTCTGTACTGACTTGGACTGTGGAGGCACAACGAAACTCCTTAACGACAGACAACATGAATGTAGAATGTGCACTCTAAAACATAGTTTGAAAATTTACCAGACGTGTGAGTATAGGAGCGCTAAGAAAGTAGGTATGGTAGAATTGTTTCCCAGACATCCATGGTAAAACTTCTAAAGCCAATTGTAAAACAGTCAAATGCATACTAAAGTTACCAGACTTGTATTGTAACATTTGTAAAAGTTTGCATATTTACAAGACTTAATATGGTAACAGTCCCATACTGCGTCTGGGATAACTTCCTAAACATTTTAGGAAGATTTTTGCAGTGTAGGCACCGAAACTCCGTAAAAAAATCAAGAAATAAAATATATATAAAAAAATAACACCGTCTTAAAAAAATTCAATAAAAAGTAAAAAATAATTACGTTATTTTTGACTATTTAGAATAAAATGAACTTATTAGAACAGTAATATACAATTGTTATTTTTGAAGTCGATGCTATCCAAGCTTTTAAGAAAGTTCACGAAATTTTCTAAAATTGACAAATTTTTTTAAACTTACGTTAATTCGGTAATGTAGCAATACCTTACTAAATCTGATGCTCCCCTCCCAACCCTACCGTACACGCTCGCCGCAGCGCTCCGTGCTGTTCACCGCCACGCAGCTGCTGTCTTAGCGTCGATTAATAAATGCTTAGTTGCAGTCAACGTTAAATTTAATCAAATTAGACGCATACCTACGCTACTTCGTTACACGTTTGTTAACCCTGGCTGGCACCGACTCCAAAAATAACAATGATTGTACATTACTGTCCTAATAAATTGATCGTACTCCAAGCAGTCTAAAAATAACGTAATTATTTTTTACTTTTAGTGCAATCAGAGTACGTTTTATTGAAGAGGGTGTTATTTTTTGTTAAAAAAGTTTAAAACAAAACTGCCGAATAGATTTTGATATCTGCTCTCGTTTGAGCTTAAAAAATAATTATCGAAAAAATAGTAGAAACAAGATAACATGGCCTTAATAGAGACTTCGATAAGTGCATCGTTAAAACAATGCTTACAGAACAAAGTGACGCCTTTTTAAATAAAATTGAAACCTCTGGTACCTTCAGTGCAGCTAACTACTCTCGAACATTTGTAACAAATCTTAAATTAAAGATCGTATCTTTTGTAATAATAATAATAATAAAAATAATAATAACTCAACTACTATATACCTTCAGTAACAAAAGACTGACTGTTAATAGTCATTGTTTCCGGGAGTCAGATCAGCCTCTTGTGATGGTCGTTCGGATTCCATGATCCGTCCTAGTAACTCGAAAGATGATAATTGAATAAGTATGGAAAATTGCCATTTTAACCTATAAGTAGCCTTCATCTGCAGGACATAGTGGACTCTGCGACTGAGACGCATGAAAGTAGCTGTATGTACGTCACGGGATATATTGTATTTTCTTGAAAGAGACCGATGAGCAAAATTGTTATTGTGTATCTGTGTCATTAAACATAACAGTATTAGAATTTTATGCTGGCCCTAGAATTATTTGTCATTGCATCTGAATGAAACATTTACCTGCTAAAATTGGGCAGTGTGCAACATGTGAATTTTAATTATGTGACGTAATAATAAAATATGAGCTTCGCTCTAATTGCGTCTTCCCGCTAGCGTAATGTCATCAAATAACTCTGGAAAACGGCAGCTAATTGTGCGAACAAATCGATCAATCAGCTATAATGCTGTTGGAATTTTATTTATGCACTATTTGTAAATGCATTCTGCTCAAAAGTCACTACTATCGTTAACCATATTAAATTATGACTTGTTAATATAGCTCTGTGCACAGTCTACTAAACAATGCAAACCAGCTGTTGTGTTTGTGTGTTTTTTTTTTTTACTTAATGGTCATATGATTTAACCTATGTAAAGAATCCACGAAGTAAGTATTTATATAACAAAGTGACGCAGTTTTGGCGGTTTATACGTAAAAGTGACTCTGATACGCGAAGGTGAAGGAGGGCCAACATCGCATGATGTTGCGAAAGTTTCCTCGCTTTCGCCCGGTCTCTCAAGTTTCACAGGGTCCCTTGAGGTTAGACAACCTGGATAACCTGTCTGTCGTGAGGAGCAGTTGAAACGTATTCCGACAGGCGACTTTTAATAGGATCCTGGCGAGAGAAAGTGGCACACATCAAAATGTAAATACGTACTAGTTTGACAGTGAACATCGCCGTTCACGAGAGAGACGACTTAACTCTCACATTACTTGGGGAAATGATATTTATTCCCAGTTACTTTTGTATTAATTTTATCTGTATAACCGAGCCAAATTTCTCCAGGTCACAGAGTACTTTTTTCCCCTTCACACGAAAAAGAACGAGCGTAATACCAGTGGAGAAATAGAAGCTTCTCGAGAAAACCCATTGACCGTCGTCAACGTTTGTCATGTTGCGCAACAGCGATAAACATGCCTTGATCCTGTTACCTCGAACCCAGTACACCGAGGCTAAAGGCCGGCGTGATATCCACAAGCTCAGCCTTCGGCAAAGCAAAACGAAAAAAATATCACTGTACCTATTCTTGTGTTGTAATTCGTACATATCATATCGGTCAGGATGTTTTAATTCGTGAACAGAGATTTACAACTTGACGTCGTTCGTTTATACACATAAATAAATACATACATACATAGGCCTACATACATACACACATGCATGCATACATACACACATTCATTCATACATGCATACACACATACATACATACACACATACATACATACACACACACACACACACACACACATATATATATATATATATATATATATATATATATATATATATATATATATATATACAGACACATACATACACACACACTAGGTGTCCCGTTGCGGCTTCGTCCACGTGTACTATAGAAAAGAGTAAATTTTAATTACGTATTAATTGATGGTGTTACTATATTCTCTGTATATATTTATCAAATTAAAAAATTACATCTATGCTGAGCAATTCTCTAATCCTCTACTCAAAATTGGCGATGGGTCATATCCTGAATCTGATGGACAGATTATTATACCTGAAACCTAGGAAGAGTAGTAATTAAAATTGCTGATATCTTAGAAAAGGTATATCCTGATATATCCTACATTAGTGAGAAGCCCATTGATTGATTGTGCGAACGTGCAATTCTGACACCAAAGAACAACAGGGCCTATGAAATTAACGACGTATTGCTGAAAAAGAAAAACATCGATTAGCACACCAAGCTATAAGTATGTAATGAAACAGATCCCCAAATAATGTTCGAAAGCAAAGCAATATGTAGCTAGCTTTTAAATAATATAACAAATACAAACAGCTTTATCCAGTCCACATCGCTGAGCGTACTTTAATTGCAAAACCTCTTTGTTTAAATTCATCTTTATTTCTCTATGATAATCAGTAACTGTCTTTTGTAGAGCAAAAAACATATCGACTGCAACTTTTGAGTTATTTCTCTGTGGTCAATATTCACTTTTCTGGAGATCTGTAACATTCTACTACTTTTCACAGCCGTAATTGTCGAATTTCGAAATATCCTGAGTTCTGTTTTTAGATATTTACGTAAGCTTCATTTGATAGCAAAAACCATCTTGATATCTCAAATAGTTTGGGAGATACGGATAATTACTTGGAGACACGTATTATTTTTTTACCAGCTTTCAAGGACGAATATTGAAGAATCCTGAAATTACTTTTTAGTTATTTACATAAACTTCATTTTAAAGAAAAATCCACCTCGATATCTTAAATGATTCAGGTGATACGGATGATTAATTGAAAACACGTTCCTTTTTTTTTTCACCGGCTTTCTAGGGTAAATTTTTAAAAATTCTAAAACTCATTTTTAGACATTTGCCTGAGCACCATTCTGATGCAACGATCACCTCGATATCTTAAGTGGTTTGAGAGAAATAGAGGATTTATTGAAAACACATTTAACGGCTTTTCACTCCCTTAATTTCCGAATTTCGAAAAATCGAAAAATGATTAATATGCATATTTTGCTTCGACAAATGTATTGAAGTAAAAATATATACAATATGTACATCCAGCGGTTTGGGTTGGTCGTTGAGTGAATGAATGAGTAGGGCACTTCAGTTTATATATATATATATATATATATATATATATATATATATATATATATATACATACACATATGTGCACTTTTTGTAGTTCAGTACGCCAGTTGGGAGAAGTATGTATGACTTGAACGTATTATGTAAAAACATTTGTTTGTTATGCTGGTAAAGCACTTATTTAAAAATGAATCGTATTCAAGTTTTTACAGTAGGGCAGACAGTGTTCTCATTCTCTCTCTTGGCGGACTCTTGAAAAAATCAACACACAGTTTTACAGAGTAAAATATTGGTAATTGGTAATATCACTAAACATACACAATCATAAGTGCACTCTCATGATTCCGATCATAAAACTGTGGGCTCCAATCGCTGTTACGCCGCGACGTACGTCTTTATGTATGAAAAGTAGGAACCTGAATATGTTTAACCGTCTGGAATGAATAGTAACTTAAATAAAACAAAAAGGGAAAAAGTTAAACCATAAAAAAATTGACTGTTCACTGCGCTGTGTTTCCTATCGAAAATTAAGATACACACACATATTTGTATGTGTCTCGTATGCGCTCTTATACATCCATCCGATTGTAACGAATCTTTTGTGAGTTATGCATGCGCTCACGAATGTTTCTGTAAGAATAACTAAATTTTTTGTGGCAGAGGGGCAGAACGGGGTACTAAAAAACAGCCTACTTGTATCCATAACATTATTCAATAAAATTATCTAACAACATTAATTTTACTACTGATTGCTTTGCAACACGTCTATCCCAACTTTCATTTAATATCTCAAAAAATCATAATTTCCGGACCTATGTTTGTATGGAGTTTTTTTCCCTTGTTCTGGTGTAAGGAACCCACCCTTCAAGTTTGTTAAAAATATTTTTGAATAACCTGTATATAAAATAAATTTTTCTCTTACAACAGCTGGTCTAATAGCGCAGTATTGCGAAAATTTCAATTTCTGTTTACGTAAGGGAAGTACAAATATCATAATTTTTTAAATGTATTACTTACCCGACGATCGAGCATGGAAGATGACATCGTGATCTGGGCGGATATGATTAAAAATACGCGTTTTAATGCTTGATACTTAAATATTTTTAGGAAAAGTATTCTATTTTGAAATGTTCTTCTTTTATTGAAGTATTATTTTTATTACTTTCTGTCTATTGTGTTCAGTATTTGGTTCTAATATTCATTTGATTGATTTGCGTAGTCAAACGTAAATTAATATTTTGTAATGTAGTTTAAATATAGGGTTAACGGCCCGAATAAACGCAATGCGTTTTTTTTTTAAGCGGTTCGAGACGAAAATAGCGCATCGCCACGTAAATTAGTTTTAAAATGAATTTGTACTTCAGTGGAAACGTACGAGCCGAAATTGTATATGAATATTACATTTTTGTGATGCCCCGCGTTATAAATGGTGAACATTCCATAAAATGTGTTGTTTAATGAAACTTACTTCCTCTATATTTGTGCGTTTTTGTATATTTTATGTGTGGTGTTAAAACGTGAAGAAGTAAATTTATTTTCTGTGGGCTATATGATTCATACACAGTTAACCAACCAGTTTCAAATGTATACCACACTGAAGTTCAAGCATCAACCGAATATATGCCAGAGCAGGGCTACACAGACTATCAAATTTCGTTTTTTTATTAAACCTTTAAATACGATTCATAATTTTCAAATCATGGTGTGCGCTTCATTTGTTCTTCTCACTTTTGATCTCCTCATGTATTTCTAATTGATGGTTTCGAGAGATGCTCTGCTATAACACTCACTATTTTTCTGTGCACAAGCAAATAATCAGCATGGATGAATTAGTAAAAATATTTTTTTATGGTTATGGCAAATCGTTCTTAGTCTGTCGTCAGATGTGTTAGAATAAAGTGCAGAGGGAAGTGATTATAGCTAAGTTCGATAGTTGTAACATGATTTTACAGTTGATACGTTGTCAGAGCATTTACTGGGGAAGGAAGGGGGGAGCGTGGCGATGTAGAGGTCAGACCACTCGTCTCTCACCATGTTCAATCGTGTTAGACTGCCGCCGTGTATTCTCGAGTGCTCCGGTTTCTTCCGCCCTTGCATTCCGTCGCTGCCCCATTGTAGGGCCTCGTTTCATGTCTTCTCTCAAGGAACGGCAGACGCCTATAATTGACTTTGGTTGAAAGCCTACCTCTCGGTATGTGATACCTTGTCATCGGGTTCACTCCCTACTGCCTTTCTTTAGTACTTTATTATATATTTATCATCATCATTATGGAGCATTTATTACACATTTATATAGCATGTCCAGACCATGCTTTCTAGTCTCTACTTTAGTAGCGATATTAATTGTTTACGCCTAAACGAAAGCATATATCAAAAATCTATCTGGAAGTTTTGTTTAAAATCATCTTCTCCGTGATGTCTATTTTTTTCAAGACAGTGCATGCTATGGTTTTAACTAATTACGGAGTTAACGAAATTCTGGTTAATTGACTATTTAGTTGAAATCGTATAATCTATTGTTTTGAAAAAAAAATTGCTATCACGGCAAGAACCATTTTAAACAAAACTTCCAAACAAATTATTGGTATTTGTTCTCGTTTAAGATTTAAAATTAATTATCGCAAAAACATTAGAAACAAGAGAGCATGACCTTAAAATGCGGATGTTCTTTGGTGAAATGACAGTATGATCTCAGTGAGACATGGGCCGCGCCTGGCGCAGCTGCTAGAACATTCGCCTCCCTGCGCCACAGCGCACCAGGTTCCATTCCCGGCGGGGTTGACCCAGAGTCTTGCATTCGGGAATATTCTCGGACGATGCGCACTAGCCGGCGGGTTGTCTCAGGAATCTCCTGTTCACCCCTTCCCTACATTCTGGCGCTATTCTTTACTCACCTTATATAACCCGTCACCTCGCTGTGAAATTCTGACCAAAATCACTTCACTCAATGAAAGCTATGAACACACCTAACAATAAATGCCGCAATTTCCTATTTATAATTAATTCCTAAGTACATTCATGAAATTTAAGTAACAATCCAGTAGGTTTGTGAAGTAGGCCAAGAAAAATATTCTGTTTGCCATTCGAGGCATATATAAAAAAAATATATATATATATGTATGTATATATACACTACTTTTCCACAATTAAAAAAAAATCATACGCACTTACTTGAACTAACAGCACGTAAGTACCAAACGAAGGGGAAGGGGGACACTTTTTTCGTAGAAATAAAATGTACACATCATAAATTAGTTACATTGTGACATCCGACCAAGTGACTAATTCCTGGTTTTTGTTATTGCGTGGTTATACAGTAAAAGAAATACTCTTTCGTATGACTTTAGCAGTTTCGATAGTTACTTGGAGTGTTATTTTTAACACAATGTAATGCTAGTTAAAGTGAAAAGAAACATTTTCTGTACAAAAGGCAGAGTGGCAACCTGAAATTTATTTTAAAAACCAGAAATGTCAACTTGCAGTGCATAAAAGATTTAAAACACTTTCAAAGTACACGGCATCATAACTGTAAAATTTTACTGAAGTATTGTAAAACAGAGTATTTTAATTACTACTGGTAAACACTAAATATCATCTAATGTACATGATGAGGTGGACGGATTAAGAATGTACGAACTGGTGTTTGTTTAATGTACACTAAATTTAGGATTCCCGAGTAAACCAGTGTAGCTACCAGCGTCATAAGCACTGCGGCCTGGAGTAAATAAAAACTAGGTAACATAAGTATTTTAAATCACTATAGCGTGCTTAAAAATTATATGTACGACGAAACCTTCATGATACGGTGGTTTTCAAATCACCCTAGTGTGTGCATCGCTTTTCAAAGTCCCGCTCTGCAGCATATATTTATTAATAATATTGTTACAAGTTTGAGAGCACAAACTTTATATGTGGGCAATTCCCATGAGTTCTTTGGGATAGAGGTCTTATAATTACAAATAAAAGAGTTAAATTAAGTACTGGATTTAATAGCTCACAAAGCTACGAAATACACAAAACAGTAATCAACTAGAACTCTCACAACACAATTAGTTATGCACACAATTA
>PNEQ01087166.1:0-25245 GCA_003012365.1 Medauroidea extradentata | reverse complement strand
CTCACTTGAAAAATGTAATGGTAATTTTTGATAATTCCTGTTATAAACATGCTAGAATGACCAATAGTAAATTTGTAATGAAAATAATTAAATCATTAATTGTAGAAAATTGCTCTTCTGCACACATCCAGGCAATAAAAAATATGAAAGTTTAATAATTAATAATTTTCTATAGTATTCAAACTGCTCACCCGAATAAGACTTGCAAATTAAAATATTTTAAAAAAAATGTTTTATTTTTAACATGCTTCTGTAACCTGGTTATTTGATTCTTTTGAAAAAAAATACTTCATGAAAATAATATCAAACTACAAAATCAGGCAAGCATTTTATGAAATTGACACAATAGTGTTATTTGAAATATATTCTAGTACTGATTCTAAAGGTATTACAAATTTTCTCCATTTATAAAAAAATGTATTATAATATTCAAACCGTTCTTCTTTGTCAATCAAAAACCCACCAGTCATCAATATATCTAAAACCTCCCTTTTACTTGTAGCCAGCATTTCACCGTCCAAGTACGGCTGTCCTTCATATAAAAAGCCTATGCATAATTCATCACATGTAGAAAGTTTCTGATAAATTGATTTTTGATTTCTAGGTACTAACTTTACACTTAGAATATTACCTTGAGGCGAGCAGTTCAAACACTCGTAACAAATCAAAACAATATGTTCTACATCATCAAAAAATGAACGACAAAGAGATGACTCTAGTCTGTTTTTAGAATTACACAAGTTACATATAATATGAAACCACATCTTTCCCTGCCTAACATAATATGAAACTTACACATTTGTGAAACTCTTATATATTGTCACAGTTTTTTTCTCTCTCTCTTTCAATTCTCACAAATTTTACCGAACAATTCCAAATAAGGCAATAGTTATTTGCAGTCATCACAAATAATATGCAATATTCATTTTTCTCCAACTTGTTTACTCTGCAACTTATGAAAAATTAACTTTTTCGTGATAAACCATATATGGTATTGTACAGAAGTTAAAAAAAACTTTATTCATCTTTTCACAACTTGTTTACTCTGTAACTTATTAAAAAATAGTTGTCTTTCACTTTCTCATGATAAACCATGTATGGTATTGTGCAGAAGTTAACAATTTTATTCATCTCTTTCCAACTTGTTTACTCTACAACTTATGAAAAACAGCAGTCTTGCACTTTATCGTGATAAACCAAATATGGTATCGTAGCAAATATGGAAAAAATGTTGTTCATCCCATTTTTTATTCTGCAACTTATGAAAAACAGTAGTCTTGCACTTTTTTGTGATAAACCATATATGGTATCGTAGCAAATATAAAAAAAAATTGTTGTTCATTCCATTTTTCATTCTACAACTTGTAAAAAAGAGCAGTCTACTACTTTTTCGTGATTAAATATGTCTATATAAACGAATTGTAGTTCTGTACAGACAGTATCATCAGTTAACAGCAAATAGCTTACTACAAACAATGGAGCAGCTCGAAGAAGAAAATCTTATCATATGTATGATGTACAACAGGTGGGCAAGAGTATGTTTTATTTTTACACTCTTGGGTGAGATTTGGGTTGAAGGACTGGCACTGTTAAATATATTAGGGTAAGTGAATTCACAAAAAGTATTGAATAGTGATAGATCATTTTCGGGAATGAAAAAAAAATTTCACATTTTAAGTTGTCTGTACCAAATGAAGAAGAAAGTAGGAAACAATTTTATGAAAATTTTAATCATTTATGTCCAAACTAGGTCTTTATTAAAGAAACTGCAGCATACCATCTGCTAATGCATTCAAGGAAAAGAGGATCAGTGGATTTAGCATACTGGTTGTGCGAAGAAGCCATTCCGAAAATTCGAAAATTAAGGAATGTATGTTTATATGTAAACCCATTTGCAAAACAAAACAATTTTTTGAGACAAGAAATTTTGAAAATTGTTGAAGCTAACGAAAAAACACGAGAAAGTGTGAATAAGTTAGTAGGAAAATTGTCGACTGATGAGAGATTGAGCACATTGCTTAGAGATAGTGAACATGAAAGTGTCAATGACTGTTCACCATCCTCTCCACAGTACAGACCTACATCGCCACCGTATAGTCCTGGCGAGCCATCATTTGTTCAGACACAGCAAAAATATTTTAACACCCCGGCACGGACACCAGAATCGTACATGTCCACACAAATGTTAGATGTAGAAGGTGGCATAAGAAGTAATGATAGTGGCTATGTATCGAAAGAAGAAAATTCTATTTTACACAATCTCCTGACAGTCAGTCCAGCCACCTTGCAACAGTCTCCAGTTACTAGAAAAACTGCTGGTGCTTCAAGTGATGCAAGACAACTGTTATCTAAGGTAGCCGTAAAACTACTATTGTCGGCAATTGAAAACCAAGAACTTCAGAACCAGTCGGCAGTTGAAAACCAAGAACTCCAGGACCAAGACCCATTGGCAGACGGAAACGAGGAACTTCAAGACCCGGCACCAGTAACTCAGGATCAGTCGGCTGTCTCTGTAGCCAGTCCAGACCCAGCACCAGTGACTCAGAATCATCAGTTGGCAAATATAAAACGGTATCTTACAGAGTCTTTAAATTATTTGCCATCTCCGTATAAACCAATATCGAATTGGTGGTTGACCAAAGTTTTAATTCAGCCACCAACTCCTGTGACAAAAGTGATCTTTCAAGCACCGTTACAAGCAACATCACCACAGACGGAATACCGGGCAACACCATTGTCCGACTGTCCACCATTACCCACAGGCATTGTAGCAGGAACATCAAGACCATCAGATGAGCGGTTGCCTGTAGTAGCCGAGCCATCGTCCAGAAAGAGAAAGATGGTGAGCGGCGAAGAAGTTTTCAATTTTAAAGAAAAAAAATACTGAGAACATGCTATCACCAATACAAGCATCATCATGCAGAATACCAGGCAACACCATCGAACACGTGTCCAACTGTAGAAGAACTGCTAACACCAATGAAAAAATGCGACCACTTACACAAGCAGAAGCACCATGCAGAGTACCAGGCGACAACAGTGCCATCCAGTAGCAGTAGCCAGTCGTCTTGTTCCAGAAAAAGGGAAGTGTTTTTTAAAAAAATATTTAGAACTGTTATTATGAACTAATATAAAATAAATATTCGCAACTATATTTATACTTTTTTATTCAGCCATTTGCTTCGCCATTTCTAATTAGGAAATCCCTGGAGGCTTCCTCAGTTAAATACTGTATAGTGTGGTTTACTTCTGCGAATGATTCAAATGAAGGTCGAAATATTATTTTCGTACCATTTTTTGATGAACAAACATGACATTGTATAACAGAGTTTGATTCTTCTGGTAGTAATTGATTAAATCTGCTGGATAGAGTTTTTCTAAAATATTTTTCTTTTCTGAATTTTCGATGGGTCTCGAATTATAAAAAGATTTAATTTCGTTCCACATTTCTTCGATCGTGATGAGTCTGGGAGTCGTGCCGGCAATGAAAGACGTCATGTCAATTAAGGAAAAGTATGGACAAGTCTGAAAAATCAGTCACAGACAGTATCGTGGCAGTCTTGCTGAATCCCACTTGCGAAAATGGTCATAAAATGATTATATTCGTGTCAGTATTTTTGCTGTCTATAATATTCTTACTGTGCTTGAATTTTTATCAAGTAGGTTGCAGAGCAGTAAATTTCTTTATGGCAATCACAATGATGATTTTAACAGCATATATTTTATACATAGCGATAAAGATGCCCGTGCCTTTAAAATGTGCATCACCCACGTACAAGAAAAAATTTTTTGTCTAATAAGTTTAAATATGGGCAATTTTCTTAACGGCACAAAAAACGTAACTCATACTTATTTTGCCATACTGAACGACTTTTGCAATGACTCTGAAAAATTAAAACAATATACATACTCGGGCGAACTTTGCAACAAATGTGCCCTGTTTAAAAAATTTGTTGATGGAATAAATTCTTCGCAGTGCAGAGACAGCTACCGTGATTTAAAACAGTCCTGGCAGGAGTTGAGATTTATGCTGTTTAAATTTTTCGGTGCGAATTTCCAAGAATTCAAGGAACATTTTCTGCTTTCAAGTTTAATTGAATTTTGCAACGAGCAAGAAAATTATCTGTCGGAATACGCATCGGAATTCGATGGAAATCATCGGGAAAAACCATCAATTTTAGCACGATATTGGGTGATACTTTTTCGTTACATTTAGTGGAAAATATTTTCGTTGAAGACGAATACTTTAAGTTTTTTGATCAATTGTGTATGGAATTGTGCAAAAAATGTATGAAAGATGATGATAAAACTTACTTGAATGGTTTATGCAACAAAAAATCCTAATATCTCAGACTGAAAATGGAAATGGACTCTAGTCCCTCTTTAAACTTATTTAATCAATTGTACGAAGAATGGTCGAAATTTCGCAAGTATCTTTTTATTTTCATAGGTATTCATTTAAAAAATTTACAGCACACGATATTAGTAAAAGATTTATTGACATTTTCAAACCAACAATTTTTCGTGTTAAAACAATACAAAGATAATTACGAACAGTTGAAAGAATCTTGTCTATTATCTAATTAGATTTCCCCCCCCCCTTTTTTTTTCTACAACACCCTATCGAAAAAAAATTATGTACTGTCGCAATAGTGTATTTTTTTGTAAGCAATCGAATGAACACTACTTTAAAAGATTTTTACGAATGTCTGACAATGTTTCCTGATGTGGATGGCAGACTGAAAGGCAATGCACTTTCTCTATTACGCGAAATGAGCATGGTAGACCATCCCCTGTCCAAGCTAGATTTTCAATTCGAAATGTACTGTAATTTACCAACTGCTGTAAGTGAATTGTTGAAATTCAATAATTTGAAACTGGTTCACCCCAAAGATAAACAGATGCAAGCAATGAAAAAACAAAATTCGGAAATGTTAAAATCCATCAAACCAAATTTCGATGCAGCCTATAACATACTTTCGATATTAAAAAACACAAAACATAAACTGCTGATAGATACTACGGACATTGAAAAACTATGCGAACCGCTAACTAAATTACTGGATGCCATGCTTGACGAATATATGTCGAGGTGGGATGCAGAAGGTAAAAGGTTTACGATACAATGTATTTGGTTATCAAAATTACGAAAAATATTTGCCACCTAAAGGTTTGAAAGATACATGGTACGCCGAAATAAAGAAAAATCCAAAAACCAGCGAGTACATAGTTTTAGATTCGTCTGGTATATAAACCACCGAAATTCATCAGTTGGGCATATTATTTGTTAACTGGGAATCGAGAGAGATTCTACGATTATACAGGATAACTCTACTGCCGAATAGAAATATATAAAACCTCAACAACGATCATCATAACGGAAATGCAAGATTCGATTGCAGCTAAACGCCGAATCGAGGAGATGGACGAATGTAAAGTACCAACGAAACAAGTTAAACTCGAATTGGCTGGGGAAGTCGGCCGATCTCTCGACAAGGACTGTAATTGCGACGAAGTTGAAGAGATGGCACAGTTGATGTTGGCGAAGCAAGCGGCCTAAAGTGATGTCGTCGACAACACCTCGCTGATCAACCACTTGCTAAATGTTGAAAATGAGGAGAGGCAATGAAAACTGTAAAGGACCATTCTTCCAGCACGGAAATGCACAAACTCGTTCAGTCGGACGAAAATAAAAAAAATATGCATAAGGCAAAACAACAAAAGCTCCAGATCGAAACATTTCGCATGGATAAGGACTACCTGTTTAAAAAAATTTCGAATTTCGAAAAGCAAACTTGCTCGTGGTGTTGCAAGTTCAACGGTGAAAGAATTCCCGACTCTAAAGATTTGAAATTTGAAAACATGCTCTATGCATTTTTTCCAAAAATAATTCCTAAGTCGATAATCACCTTGGATTGCGAACTGGAAACAGAATTTGAAAATAATAGATTTTTGGTGAGAAACGACTCAATGTCCACTGCATTGAGCCTGAAATCTTGTTACATTGCAATTTTCGGTGCCAAAATCCAAAAAATCAAGTGGAATAAAACAGACAATTTTTCTTACTCTTACGTGGAATTAGACTATCCCATTTATGCAAAGAATAAAAAGTTGGGGTGTCATTTGGTTAAGCTACTCAAGAAAAAAGCTCCTTGCGTTGAAATTAGCGACAGCGAAATCACGCTCAAGTACATCGATGTTGATAGTTTTGAAAACCAACAACAATTGTACTCGCTGATATCCGTAGATTATGGAAAACTGTACAAAAAACCAGACGATCCTTTGTATCAAGAAAGGTTGTGCATCACCGCAACTCTGATTCTGACGATTTACCAAAATTCTTCTTCCTAAGTCAATCTTAAATGCGATTGTTTGTACTTCTATACTCCGAACACTGTCCCCAGGCAAAAAGTTATGAAAATCATACCCAGTATTGCTATTTCTGAAGCGACTTCCACGTAGTACATGACTTGGTTGTCGCTGGCCGTGTTACCACAGACAGCTATGTTTTTTTTTCACAATGTCACACTTGTTAGTTGCAGTAGTTTTGTTTTCGAATGAATCTATTTCCAGTACATCATCGTAGGTGTTTTCGATTGAGTGATTTGTATTTTGTAGCGAGAGCAGTTCACTAACGGAATTGTAATTTTCAGTGCTAGTTTTCATTTCATCGTCATCTAGTGTAGACAATTCATCTGTAGAATCAGAATAATTATCTTCAACATCTGACATTCTGTTTGTTGACAAACGTATTTTAGTTAGTGTATCATTATCGCCTTCTATACTAAAAATATAATTGCATAAAATCAAAATGTTTGTTATTTTAATTTTTTTCCCCTCTATCTTATACACTAATGTTGAGTGGATTGTACAAAGCCTGGTTTTCGGTGAGAACAGGGATGTTTATTAGAGTGCTCACATTATTTGTGACTAAGGGATACAGTTTTTCGTGGCAGTGCTTGTCCACCAAAGACTCTATGCCTCTGATACTAACAGCATTTATTAGCGGTCCCGATACAGACGCTTCGAAATTATTTGTTTTGAAAATACCTCTGCCATACTGAACATATTGAATGTAGTTCTTTATTGTTCGTATTGTATTCACCACGAAAATGTTTGCTTCTTCTAAATTTGTGGGTTCGGGAATGAGATTTTTCGTCTGTTTACAGAAAACCAAGAACACATGATTCCGCCAAAATGCCAGAGAATAATTCTTGAACAGTTGAAAGGTCGTAGTGTAAATTAGTTTGACGTGTGGGCGATTGTACCACAAAATATCCAGCGGTGTATATGGAACGGGCAGTTTCTTGTCGATTGGTTTCTCGAACCATTCGACAAGTAATTTGTAAAGTGGTATTTCAAAACAAGGGTGTATCAAAAATGAAATGTAAAAAAATAAAAGTGATTTATAAGTGACTTTTTTCTTAATAAGAAATTTACATTTAATTTTTATCAAAATTGTCCTGATGGCCTCGTCATCACATATGCAATAAACTTCTACACAGTTTGTGTTTTGATTGAAATTGTCAATTTTATGGAAAGTGGGGAGCAGTATTGACGGTTCGCACAACTGCCACGTGTTTGTACATTTTTCGGAAAAACATTTAACTTCTAAATTATCTTCATTTTGCAAGACCTCTAATCTTTCGCACTTGCAATTATTTTTCAGTCGTCTAATTTTGGCAGAAAATTTTTGATTCATGTCGGGATACACCAACACTTGGGCAGTAATGTTTCCGAAAGATCTCACAGTACAGTACATGGCAAACAGAAAATTATTTAGTATAAATTCATCAAACACTGTTTCCACCATCGTTAGGTTGTAGACCTTGTAAAATTTCAACAACGTGACATTGTGATATAAGGTGTAGAGCTTAAAGTTGATCGAGATGGTGTCGCTGAAATTAAAAAGAATGACTTTGACCCTATTGTCGTCGCTTACCGATGATTTTACGTGCTTTACATTCAAGGCTTTTGGTTGACATGGTTCCATGTACTTAGTATTCAAAAAATTGGCAGATTTATTCCAGGCGACTTCCGTACTCATGAGAGCTGTTCTTATTTTTTGCAAATCCTGCTTGTCGAAATTTCGTATTCTTTTCGAGACTGCTACGGGTAAATTTTCGTAGTTTGAACGTATTTATCGCGCTCCTAACGGAAACCACCCCAGCTTGTTTCGCAAACCCAAACGCAGTTTTTCCAAATTTTCTGAGGGAACCCGTCCGTACAAATCTTTCATTATGACCTTTTCAATTTTTCCAGGACACTGATCTTCTTTCAAAGACAAGTACAGTACTTCCAAGTAGCTTCAGGCCTCGATTTTCGAAAGACCCTTGTGGACGAGAACAGTTTCCAGTTCGTTAAAAGTTTTGTACAATTTATACTCTGACGTATTTTTCGGATATTCTTGAAGAATACCGTCCAACAAAAAAGCCATGTCGTAAGCATACTCGATGTAAATAGATTTTTCAAATGAGTTTAGATACCGTGCACTGTAAATAGAATAGGTAATCACATGAGGCACCACCTTGCGTGTCTCCACTATATTTCTCGCAATACTAAAACAAATATCTTCCTGCCATTGCATTTGTACGTTTGTTTTTATGAAATATTGATACCGCAAATTAGTTATGGGAGGAATTCTAATGCAAAATATCATCTTGCTCTGGTACACTATCACGTCCAACATACTTATTTTCTTTCAAGAAATAATATATTCTTGTGTTGCAGTCAGTTTGCTATCATTACTTGTTTACAGACGGTGGTTGAATTCGCAGTTATTTTATACCTCTGTTTGTAGAACACTAAAACTTTTTTCTACATCTACCTAAAATTCGATGATGACAAATGTACTTATCAATTGTTCTATCAAATGATGGTTCGCAGAAAAAGTGTGTTTCTTGCCACCAATGTAAAAGTTGCTCAAACTTACTTGGAATGGAGCAATCGACCACTGGGGGAATTTTTCGGTGAAAAAGTGATAATCCGAGGTCTTAAACAGTTCGAAAAACAGTTCGCTCGCTACACTGGAATGTGTATTGAAAGAATGAGTAAAAATTTTTATCTTACTTAGTACCTTTCTTTTCATAATTTTTTTCTGAATTATTTTTTCGTAAACATCCAACAGCGATAATTTCAAGTCTAGTATATCGCTAAGTTTATATTTTATGATGAACGCGTCCCGTTTGTTTGGACCGATGTAAAAGCCCATAAATCCATCGATTACATTTTTCATTTTTTTCCATTACAGTAGCTATGTTTGCAGGATTGTTGAAATACGAATTTACATACAAATCTCCTTGGTCACCACTAATGCAGGTCAGCATCGGTAGTTTTGAAAAATATGTTGTAGATACATGATTTTTTATTTCCTTCATGAATTTTATTGCAGTGATTACATCGACATGTGTTAAAAATATTTTCGATGCCCGTTCAGATGCGATTGCCAATACATCTATCAAAACTTTGAAGCCATTGTCCAACAGCTCTACATAACAAAAAAAATACTGCTGAATAGGTAATTTGTGCCTGCTAGTCTTTGTTGACCCACTTACCGAAAAAGGTACGTACAAATATTTAGGCTGAAGTATGGCCAATTCTCTTTCGCTGTCGATTTTCGGCGTAAAGTAAAGTGGTAGAACCTCTGACTTTTTGTCGTTCCTAAACAGATGCTGTAAGTTTAGTTGTTCTGTTGCCGAAAGGGATTCGGCCTGCGAAATGTACACAGGTTCGTTATATTTGTCGTAAGTTTCTAGTACCAATTTCACAAGTTTGCTGTTTTTCAAAATAGGGTAAAAATTTTGAGGATCGTAACCAAAAACTTCGTGTTCAAATGTTAGACTGTAACATGTTGTTCTGATATCTTTCACTTTTTGTTCGAAAGATACTCTCAAGTGGTCCGAATCGTAAAATTGGGAACGTTCTATGCTCGTGGTTTTGCTAGCAGTGAGACCTTCTTCAGACGAGAAAAAAACATCGCGATTGTTGGAAAATTGTATTGCCGATATTTCGTCCCACGACAAGTCTACTTCACATTCGTGAGAATAAACTACAGGAATCAATTTCAGGTTACTTTTTCTGATCCAAAATAAATGCACGCTTGGCTCCGTGCGAAATTTTAACTGATACTTGTTCGACTGTTTATCTTGTAACAGTCACAAGTGAAATGGTTCGTTGTCAGCTAAATCATATTTTTGTTTCATGTATCTGGTGAGATTTTTGTCACATTTATAGATAGTTTTGACAACTGTTTTGAAAGAAATGTCGAGTTGGCATCTTAAATGATCCATCAACACATTTTCAGCATGCAAATTACAAATGTCTAGAACCAAAGAAAATTCTCTTTTGTGAGTCATGCTACTCATTACACATCCTACTACTTGAAGATTTATCAACAAACTAATCGTCATTTATATCGACTACTGTATTAAATGGTAGATATTTTGACAAATTTGTATACTCATTAACTTTTTCATCCCCTTTAATTTCGAAAACAATGTCTGACATTTTAATATCATCACCTGCTACATCATTTTCGGTAGAAATATCTTCAGTTTATATTTCAATAGTAGACGACTGCCGTTGCATCACGTTTTCACGTTTCGGCATCATTTCTACCAGGGAAGCTACGCAAGAATGTGTGAAATTTGGAGGTACCACCATATTGAAATTTTGTTTTTCAATATATGTATCTAGTATGTTTTTGTCTACAGATTTCTTATTTTGACTCATTAAATAATTACTAAAGACAATGATATTTTGAAAAACTACTTTAGAAATATCATACAATACAACGACGAAATATGGAGCGTCTAAATCTATTTCGTACGATGGGTGTGTATTATTTCTCAATTTGTGAAGCACTCTCGGCATCAACTTGGTATAGTCGTACTTTTTAAAATTTTCTACAATGCTTTTTTCAATGATTTGAATATATTCGTTAGTTGAATTAAATCTTGAAACCAAATCATTAAAAAAATTTACAATAAATGCTAATAAAGATACTTCATCATGGGCATGTTTTAGGATAGGCTACCAACGATCTTGTTGTTCCGCTTCTAAATTAATGTAAATTTTTTTTAATGTTGTCGAAATAAATATGCTTTCCAAAATTTCTTCGTTGTTGACTATTTTCAAAAATTTTTTTAATATTTCATAGTTTAAAGATGAAGTAGTATTATTGGGTTTCCCCCCATCATGTCATGTTTGTTTGGCTAAATATTTCATCAATACTAATTGTTATATCGCTCATATGTAAAGCTTAAATATAAAAAAATTATACCAAAGAGTTCTTTTTTTCATCATTTTATTAATAAAAACAAATTTTCTGTACATTTTCAATCACAAAAAAAATATTTTCTTTGCAACATTATCATATATAATGTTACCAAAATATTGTTTCAATTATGCTTAAAAGACATGTTGACTGAAGGAGTTTGTTTAACATCTTTTTCCAATACATCTAGTTTGTATTGAATTGGCTTTATTGGCAATTTCAAAAATAAACACACTGCCAAAGGTGTCTTCCTGTAGATTTTGAAGTCCTTTTCCATCGATCTGATCAGTGGCGGCCGGTCAATGTTTTGAGCTCAGTGCTCTGAATATAATTTCCTTCACCCCCTTCACTGCTAAATCGCTATACTTTCTTTCCCTGCTAATAATCATATGTTTAACTCAAAGGTATAGGACTTTTGCTTTACATGTAATGATGAATTGATCTGCGTTTCATGGCGAGCAGTAATGTAGCCAATAAAGTGTGTTGTAAAAAACTTTCAACCTAAATATGTTATCTACAGTGTATAGGTACTCGGTAAATACACAAGCAATGAATACCACTAACGGCAAATTAGTTTCATACAATCTCAGTTTGTGTACATTTGTTCTTACTGAGTTCCCTCTGTGTTTCCTCACGATTAATATGAACCGACTCGTAGATAAAATGCCAACAATATCGCATGTGAGACGTCTTAAGACTAACTACATTAGAGTGCAGCTTGTCTAAATGCAGACACAATTTTTTAACACACGCGAAGTAGGCCTACATATATCTTCAGACCCGCATCGGCATATCATTTTGATACGATTAAATAACTATTCGGAAAACTATAACTTAATAACTCATTCAATTATGAAAACTAGACATTTCATGTGCTTATCCACTCGAAAATCAACACATACACAAAACTAAAATAATTTTCCACTTACGGTCAAGCAACACAGAATTTTCACAAAAATTAATCAATATTGTAAAATTCGACTTACCAAATTATCCCATCATAAAGTGTCGGTAATGTATCCATTGCGCCAAAGACTAATAACATAGATTCTACAGCAGTTCGTTATTTATGCACAGTATCACGTCACTGACGCCCACAACTTACAATAATAATACATAGTAACGTACTATTCATATAAGTTATTCTAAGGCAGCTACACGTCCATGCGACACCGAAAATTACTTTGTTTACAAGTCTGCAATGTACAAACACATGCGCGACACGAGCGGCCATGATTGTCAACGCTCTGACGTAACTGTCGCGCGCTTGCGCAGTAGATAGCAGGGCTACTCTGCTCATTGCACAGAGCAGGTGTTGGTAAAGGCGAGGTTCCCGCGTCTCTCTAGCCTCTGGCTAGGACAGGGGGTAGGAAAGAGGAGTGACAACCGTGCGCTAGTCCGTGGGAGCACCGAGCCAGATTTACACCATAGAAAAGAGCGGCTTACACGAGCGAAATTACTTGAGAAAATTCGGTCCGCCTATAAAACTTAGCGCAAAACAGTCGATCTATTATAAAGAAAGGTTAGAAGTATAAATTGTGTCACATTACCTGAAATTTAATAAAATTAGTACACAATAACTTTGTAAAAGTTTACTCAGTGCTACAGCACGAGAGCACGGCCTTACGCACCGCCACTGGACCTGTACCCACACATGTTTGATTCAATATGTCCATAACAACCACTTTCTCGAGTTCAGGATGAACTGTCAATGCAAAAACAATTCCTTCGGGGGTGTTTATGGACCAGCCGATGTCTACCCAATAAAGCTCGTGTGCAGTTACTTCTAAATCAATCGGACTAAAGAGACACAGTTCGTCATTGCTGATTTGAATGGGTTTCACTGCATTGTTTGTTGTTTGTTTCAACATGAAAATTTCTGGCAGGTGAGAAGCAAGTACTGTTTTATATATGCTGACAGTTTTTAAAATGTAGCAAATTACAACATCCTGTTCTTTTTTCAATGTGTAAGGAGCAGTACCTTGCACGTACAAACATACACGCAATCCACCTTTACCTGCAGTACTTGAAGAAACAGCTTCTTTTTCATCACTTGCTGTACCACCAGCCAGGCTACATTCATTTGCTCGAACTATCATACAATTCATGGAAATACATTCCTTTATTTCGGAATGCGGTAACAATACCCCTACATATCCCGTAGGCATGACGAGTTTCCACCCGAGGTTCACCCAAACTGATCTGCGCTGATATAATTTCAGATCTTTCGGTGTGCTGAACACGAAATCGCACCAAGTCTCTGTTTTTGGCGGTATTGTCGTTATTCTTGTCTTGAGAAGAAGACAGTTCATCTTAAATGCTACCGGGATACTTTTACAACTGAATAATTAAATGTGCTGAACGAGTGATTTATATACCTTCAAAACATGCCCAAATTCGGACATGACTGCTCTATAAATATTTGTAAGAATAAATATACTTTTCAAAGTTGCAAAATGTGCAAGCTTGTGGTGACATTAAATTTATCTACAAGCTTCGAACATATTTTAAAACTTGAAAAAATAAAATGGTTGGTTGGCAAAAAAGATAACATCTTATTTTATCATGTATCTGAAAGCATTATAGGAAATTGTAGCGAAAACTATTTACTTTTCGAAACTCCTTACACTAATACTTACAATTGTAGACAGAATGACAAAATTCCAGTTCGAACTCGTCCAGGCTGTTTTTATGACATAAGCGAATCTGGGCACATAATCGAAGAAAATTTGAAACGTATTTATTTGATAGAAGATATTGTAACATCATGGGAAAACGATCAAATGTGTATTTCTTTCGAGGAATGTGGTGAAAAATACAGAAATATTGAATATTTGTGTAGAAATTTCAGTACAAAATTGAAAAATCAAATGTTTTCAAAATTAAACTATCTTAAAAATAATTTGTAGATAATACACAAATCTAGCAACAATTAGAAATCATGCAGTAAATAGTAGATTGTTTAACATTTCATTATCCCTACTTCCTCCCTCCACCACACTCTTCAAATTTCCATATTTTTTTTGCAATGTACAAAAAATTAAGTAATATTATTTTTTTAATGCTGATATTTGAAATATATCTCGATGAAAGCAAAATATCTTTATATATTCTCCTTTAAATTTGATTTTATGTTACCAGAAAAATATATAATTTTTTAAAAATTTTCTTACTATTTTTATGCAAAAGTTCATGTTGTGAGCACTTATTTTTATAAATTTTAATGCATCCTCTCTCTTCGGCATCTCGATGCATACTGAAAGTAAATTAAGAGAGCACGAGAACCCCTGACAAATCGGTTCTCGATGCTGATTGGTCGAATTTCGCGATGTCAAAAATTTCCTGAGCTCTGATTGGCCGAATTTCAAAAAGGGGCGTGGCCAGGCAACCGAGCTCATATATATGTTATCTTTACGCGCGAACTTCTTCCAGTACATATTTATGTCTCTGAGAGACTGGAGAAGAAGCCTACTGTCAGAAGTCAGTTATAAAATATAATATATAAAATATAATATATAGCTATAAGCTAATACTTTTACTTTTAATAAGTTATGACCTATCGCTGTGGCTGGCCAACAAGATTTTAGAGTTGCCGCGCAAAGAAAAATAATTTTAAAATTTGGACCCTTCCAAATGCCAAATTTTTTGTTTCACATACACTTGCACCTCAATTTTCAACATTGGGAGCACAAGGAGGAAACCTTAATTTTTTTTCTTCTGTATAGTCTGGCTTGCTGCTGGGTACAACATTATTTTTGTTGCCATTGCTTTCAAGATCGGGAGCACTATGAAAAAAACTATACATTAATTTTTTTGTGAACCTAACTATAAATACCACGACAGCGTACATGTAGGATCAGTTGGGTGTGTGGATTGTAGGAGCTGTGGAAAAAAAGCTCTCGCCAACATGTAATGGATATTCAATCACCTTTTCTTTTTAATTCGATTAATTTATCAAGCAGATCTAATGTCTTAGAGCTGTAAATGCTGGTGGGAAGAAATTGCAAGCCTTTTAAACTTCATTGTGTTTTAAAATGTTCAACCTCGACATCACTAAGTTTGGCCATCAGGTTCGAGTGAACATTGTCATTTTTGAATATCGAGTCACAAAAAACATTTGCTAAAATTTCTTTTACAGATGGCACCATGTTCAAATAAACTGTTTTGCTTGAACCACTACCACCACCATTTACAAACGACCCATCATACTTTGTGAATAATGTTATCAGTCTAAAAATAGCACCAACATATGATCTTTTAATACAGTATGCAGTGATATTTTCACTAGAATACTACATGTTAAACATTTTTTTCAACATATCATAGTCCTCGGAGAGTGTAATAAAACATGCATTAATGTCAATAAAATGTTGATTTATTACATTACATATTCGCAATAAATTTATTTTCGTTGGTTTGTTTTCATAATATTCCAATGAACTTTTTAAGCTAGAAGGAATTATTGAAGTCATACCTTACTAATTATTTTGGTTTAATTATATGCCATAGTGATGCTTTCGAAAAAGGTACGATGTCTCCTGTAACACTCATATAATTTGTTGATTTATGAAAAGGATGGTCTGTGTTTCCTATGCTGTAAATATCTGCAGCTGCAGTATTGCTGTAAATGTAAGACGATGCTGCAAATTATCTTAAATGATTCGAACTAAATACAATAGTATCACTTTTGGGTGGTTCGTGAAAGTTGTCTTTGAATTCTGAGGAAAATTTACTGTCGTAGTTAATGACATAGAGGAATTTAAATTTGATGGTCGTATCAGTCAAATCAATGATTTTAATTTCAGGTAGTGTTACTTTATTTTTTATTAGTGACCAATAGGCATTTAAAGGATACTCTTTTGGAAACTCTACGTCGCTGAATACAACTATCAGTGTCTTGTATTGCTGGAATGATATGGCCAGTGAATATATTGGAGGGGGTGTATTTTCTCGCCAGCAAATGAACATGATGTATTTGTCTTTCACCAGACCGACCATATCTTTTGGAAATAATTTGTAATAGATAAAGATTTGCACTTCTTTGTTTGCAACATTAATGTTATGCTGTAATACATAATTGTTTTTTGGAAAAATAAATATTTGTTTTTATGTTGCGACTGAAAGGGATTCCAATACGATTCGTGGCCATTTACATTCCTGTTACTGTTGATGGAAAATTTCTGAAAACTCACCATAATATCTCGAGCGGATTTGTCGGAGGCGAAAATTTCTGCTACGTTTTTAAACACTATGTCCACAACTATGCTATAGCCATTTTTATCTTTTATGTTTATGTTGTAGTAATACTTGTGTTTTTCTAAGTTTACATTAGAAATATATTTTGACTCGCAGACCACTGCAATCTTTCCATCATCACATACATGGTATTTACTGTCTCCCTGGAATTGGGAATTTTTTTTCGCAAATAGAATAAACACTGTTTCTTTCAATTCGTGCAAACCCAAACAAAGCTCCAACAGTTCTAGTGCATCTGCACGTTCCATGTTCCTCAAAATTATGACTCTTGTAGCATAGGAGTCGCGGGGAATTTGAGTGTTTAGCATCAAATTTGATCTGACAACATCTTGCTTTAATATAATCACACTTCCCATCAATTGGGAATCGTTTGTAAATGCTATGTTGTTATGGAAATATTGATGGTTGTTGGTGTAAGAATTAACATTATCGATCGACAAATTACTTTCTATGTACAAAGGACACAAAGTTCTTTTTTTGACAAACCAAATTTTCACATTAGGCATGCTCAGATCTATGTATTCATTGGAAATTTCTTCAAACGAATTACTGATGACATAATACTTTTTTTCTGCAGGCCTTGATTCGTTAGGCATGTCGAAAGAGAAGAAATTAATTTTGTTTCCAAGTACTTGTTTAATATCTTTATCCAACAATTGAAAACGTAGATTTAACACAGTCGGCATATCATTATGTAAGGCTACCATAACCGTTATTTTATTTTGAAATGTTGATAGTGTTTTGCACAATAGATAAAGTTTTTGAATTGTTGTCTGTAGAAATATAACCAAATGCGTGTCTGCATTACTGTAAACTGAAACAGTATTAATATAAGCTAGGGTAGGTTCCTTGCCGTCAATTTCTACTATTCCATTCAAACCACCATATTGTTTGAAGTGCTGCCTTTCTTTTCAAATTTTGCATTAGATAAAACTACATATTTACGTTTCACATTTTCTCTGTAAGTAAACTCTTTTGTGGTGTAATTAAATTTCAATTTAAAATTACTGTCGGTGAAATTTTTTTTGAAACATCCTCGTCTACAATTTCGAAAATAAACGTTGGCTGAAAGCTCTCTGTAATCATTTCGTTCAGATCGGCAATGAGACTGGATACTGCTTTCCTACAAAATACAACATACACATTTTCATTTGTGTTAAAATCATCTCTGAAGGATACATTACTACTACCGTTAATGTTACAGTAAAACGAATTCGATACTTTTTCATATTGTTTGAAAGATAAACCATTTTGTAGAGAACCACGCATGGTAGGATACATGTAACTGTTATTTAAATTTTCTTGTAGGATGATTTTTCCATCATTTACAGAATCTGTATTTTTAACTATTACTTCAGACTCGGAATCAAATGATATCTTGACAGATTTATTTTCTTTAATATTTATGTCTAACCCATGTACAAAGACATGTTTTTTCATATTTTGAACATTAACTTTGTCAAGTTTAATGTTGAAATCAGAAATATTATTTTTTATTTTGGGGTCGTGGTTAAAGTCTGTCGTACCCTTATCTTCCGAATAAATGACAAATCGTTTATTATTTGAATTCAACAATTTCCAGTTGCCAGTAGCCAGTTTGTATCGGGCATGGATGATCTGTACTTTCTCATTGGTACGTATGCACATATATATTGGCCTGTCGCTTGTAAACTCGAATGTAATTTAATCGAATATGTGCTGAAAAACCGAATCAGCATGGTATGACACTTGTCTGTTATCATAAAAGCACCTTGTGTATCTATCAGTCCGTCCACAATAGACATTTTTTCAGACATGTCGAAATTTGGATAGGACAGTTTAAAATCGAAATTATTAGTTTTTGAAAGAGCCAATATTTTTTTTGTAAATTGTGATACAATTACTTTTAAATGCAACAGAATTTTTAAATGTAATAAATTCTACATTATTTATGGCATGCTTTTGGGTTCCGCGTTCTAGAGTGCCAAGAACTCGCATCAGGTGATTTTTTTCGTGTGATTGCATATTAGCACTGTTTAGCACAAACACCGGACACATGTTGGAGATGTTGCGAACTAGTGTTAGCGAGTTTATGGCTTTGTATAAAACATTATTGGAAGATGTAGAAATACAGTTGAAGTAGTATTCTGTACTTTCTAAACTATTCAATTTGTACTGAGATCTGTAGATGGAAACTGGCAGAATGTAAAAATGGTGATCTAAATTTGTAAACAATTTTGTATTAATTTCAGCCTTCATGTCGACATTTTTCTGAGTTTCAAACTGATTTAACTCATAATTGACAGCAATATCGCTGTCGTCCATTTTGTTATGAAAATCCGTACTACTGCTACATAAACGGACTTTTATCGGTAAATTGTCGTCTCTGTTTGATGTTCCCCGTAGTAAGAAAATATCGTTTGCAGTACAATTTTTGCAAAATTTTGAAATTAGTGAAAACTTTTTGTTTTGAAATTCGATTTCTGAAAGTTCATAGCAGTGTCTACTAAATTCGCGCTTTGTTTCATCGTCATCTATCGACTGGCGTAGTATCAAAGTTAGATCGTTTGTGCCTTGAAAAACGTGCAGGCTTTTGGCAACTAGGAACAATTTATCTCTAGAAATTTCAGGTGCAAAACCAACAAAATGTGTATTGCTGTACTGTTTAAATTGGGAATGATTGAAGAATAAAGGTGCAGGGGGAAAGTAGTCTTCGATGATGCCAGTACCTTCCAGCAAGTGTCTGTTTGCATTCATACTTTCAGAATTCCCCCATACTTAATAAAAAAATTATATCCCCTTCCTTTTTTTATCTTTTACGAAACCATACTTTTACAAAACTATCAATGTCATTCAAAATTATTTGGTAAGCAACAGTTACTTTGGACTTTCCACTTGATTTTACATAATAGTCAGTGACATTTATGGCATGGTCATAACAACTGGCGAGCAGATTGTTACGTTTATCATCAATAAGAAAACTGGGGCCAGACAGGGCAGTAAGGTCGGTACACTTGTCCCGAACAATGTTGCTTGGCTTGCATTTATTAACATATCCTGTTATTACGTCTGCAAAAGATGTTGCTTCAGAGAAATCGTGCAGAAAAGAGTTTACATGTGCTTCATTAGCTGCACTCCACAAAAATATCCAGCGATACTTTTTTCTCAGTTTTGCAATAAAATCATTTGCGTTAGGATAAGGAGTACTGTTTTCGTCTATTAGTGTTTTATCTAAGTCGACGACGATTATGGCACTTGTGTGTTGTTTTTTTTTTATGTTTCGTCGTCAGATTCAAGGTCGCTTGAAGATGATCTCCACCTATATTTTCTTCTCTTTCTCCTACGACACGACTCGACCTCCAAATCAGAGTCTGCATCGGAATTCATTCTTATATTATTGAAATAACCTTTAAAAAATCAGTAAATTTGGCTACTTTACTAGAAAATGTAGACAGTATCAAAATAAATGCTATAAAAAGCATAGAAATATATTTATTGAAAAATGAGTACGATTCCAACACTGACGACAGGTTTTGTTTTTGAAAGAGTCGTGTTTCAAGACTGTTAATGATTGCAGGTGGATTGTTGACATACCCATTTTTGTCAATGTATAAATTGTAGCTGATGTCTATTTTTCGAAAAATATCAAATAATTCCGAATTTAATATTCCACCAATAGCCCTGTAGAGTTTCCACCTGTTCAGAAGAATGGATCTCCATATCACAGAATTGTGTTCCGCAGGAACTGTGTACCTGAAGCTGTGAACATCAACTACGTGATATATTTCCACGGAATTGTTGAGTATCGGTTTCAAGTATTTAAAATTCAAGTCTCTCAAGACCACCATGCTTACTTGATAGGAGCGAACAAACCTTTGATTTTGTTTTCGTTTTTCGATCTAGTCAGCACTACATACGTCTCTTCAATGGTACATTCCGACAAGTTTGCATAAACATCATTTGTGTTAGTGGTGCCCTGAGAACTAAGTACCGTATCGGCGACAGCTAGCTGTAGTGGAAAGCCAAATAATAGGGATTTCAGATAGAGGTTCATGAAAAAGTAGCCCGCTTTCACCTCGATCATGTTGTAATACTCGTCACAAACCAACAGGCGACAATTGTCTACATCTATGTACACCAAGTACACAATGATAGAACGTTTGAAAAAATTACTACCTCGCTGACTAAACAATAGTTTGTAAGGGTAGCCAACTATGAGCGGCAGAAGTGACATCCTTTCGTTATTCATGGTTCCCATTACCAAGATATCAAACTCTTTGTTGGAAAAATAAAATGGCACGTACCTTACAAAGTCAGATTCATCGATTCTCAAGTGTCTGTTTACAATTTTGAAGTGTCTTATTTCTTCCAGCACAAAAATACCACAAGCAAGGTTATCATAATGCATATTTTTGTTTCTAAAGGAATAAAAAGAAATTTTGTTAATTTTTTTAATTGCAATTCTCTTGCACCAATCTATGATTTCATCGTAATTCGAAACAACCAACTTATTTTTGCCTTTAGTCATTAGCACAGGTCTAGACAACAATTTACACACATCGTAGCGGCAATCAAACACTCTAACCTTAAGTACTTGTTCTCCAAAATAATCTACTAAATCTTCCTTCCAACTGGGTGATGTTAACATGTGCACTAAAAATTCACTGTATTCCAAATTTGTGTTTTGCAAGGGTGTGGAAAATTTAAGTAAATTTTGACACAGCAACTGTATTTCTTTGGAGTTTTCGTAAATGTGAGTGCAAATTGGCTGGATCTGATTCTCGTCGCCAGCAATAATAACAAATATTTTTACGCCTAGACGTAGACCGACCAGCTCCCGTAACTTCAAAACAAACTTTACACACCCAACAGAGCACAAACTGTATTCGTCAAAATATACTAAAATGCCGCTGCTACCTTCCACCGCCACTTCCAGCCTGGTTCGCAAGCATAATGCCTTGAAAGATTTATCGAGAATCAAAGCTACTAATAATTTCCACTTTAAGACTATTTTTTTACGTTTCTCTGCTCTGAACCTGGCAGAGATCATGAATGTTAATATTTCGTCGCATAGAGTAACGTCCAAATCCCTGCTAATGCAATCGAACATTGAAGGATCGCAACAGTTTACAAATTCAAGCAATTTTACGTACTGATAAAAATTAATTTTCAACATTTTTTAAACTAGCATGCATAAAGTCAGGCACATCAAACCATCATCTTTTTCTCCACACAACATTCGTTCTATAAATGCTACAAGTTTACCGGTAACTGTAGTGTACACAATCTCAAAATTTCTATGTTTTTTTGACAAATATTGCAAGACTGACGATTTACCTGTTCCTGCTGGACCATCCAAACACAAAGTGTAGAAGCGGAGCTCGCTAGTTTGTGCATAAAAAAACTCGTACACTTGTCTACAAACACTTTTTTGTTCTAAAGATAATTTGAAATAGTTTGTCGAAAATACACTGTTTTCGCCAATGTGTTCTAACATGGTCACTCGGTGCCCAACAGGTCGTAGGAAGTTGTATGGGTTTTGTTTTTGCAAACCATCTGTAGGAGTTTTCCAGCCCACACCCCACAATAAGTTTGGGTTAAGTCGCAAAATTGTGCGAAATTCGTCGACCCAGTCAAGATTAGATAAGCCCTTTGGAAAAGTAAATGGTCTCCTCGAATTTTTTGCAAAACAATTGATTCTATTGTACACCGGCTCGGAACAATTTTCTTCCAGAAATTCTACCAAGTTTCTAAAAGCGAGTTTCTGTTCGGTAATGTTCATTTTGCTTAATTGATAGTTTACTGTGTGCTCACTCTAGTTATATACTTGTAAATAATAAAAAATAAACTGTCAAAATTTAACTAACAAAATTTGACACTCCTTCCCCACTCCACAAACGAACTCTGATTTTAAAAAATAACACACATATTTGTGTACACATTTATTGTTGCAAAAAATGCAACTAAATCTGTAGTTGACAGCAACTTCTAATTACATCAATAACATCTTGTTCAGCATAATCGTCTGTCAATTTTATAATGTTCTTTTTTGGCTTGGAAATGTCAAATTTAATTTTTTTTAAGTTCTTTTATTAGTTTCATTTTCTTGGGACAATTACAGTATTTAAACACCTCTCTTGCATTCGGATACATTTCTTGCAATTTTTTCATCGCATAAATCACATCTTTGTTTTTTCTTTGTGTTAAAAGAAACTGTCGATCACCTAAATTGTGCACAATAATAGAAATGTTTCCTTCTTCAGGCTTCAATTTTTCTGTTTCATTTTTCAAAGTCTCTTCTTGTAACGATTTTTCTGCAGTATTTTCCACTTTTTCGGTTCCTCCATCTTCTTGTTGTAAATAACCTGTTGCATTTTCGAAAAATTCTGTATTTAATTCCTGAATTAATTGTTCTGTTTTCTCTTTAAAAACATCTGAAGGATATTCATGTTCTTCAATATTCATAATGCTGCTCGAACTATCGTCATCATCATCATCATCATCATCATCATCATCATCATCATCTATTTCTTCAACTTTTGCAAGTAAATCAAGTTCACAAAACTGGCTTATGGAAACTTGCATTTTTTGATGGTACTCTTCCATTTCTTCGACGGATTTCTTAAGGTGACCCAAATAATTACCGAAAACTATCATTGCCACATTCAGTTGGTTCGAAACTGTTTTAATTTGCTGTAACTCTGCAGATGAATGTACCGTCAATTTAACTTCATTTATTACCCACTTCATGAAATGTTCGACACCAGCTCTCGGAGATATCTTGAAAAGATGATACAACCTTCTTCACAAATAACTTTTGTACTCTCTCCATTTACATGTATGTTTGCGATATATGAAACTGGTATATTTTCAAGTCACAAATACAAAAATGTTAACAATTCATGTAATTTATACCATATTATAAAATTCACATCTACATAAACGTGAACATCACAAACTTCGTCACTTTGTGACTGGTACTGTTTATATATATATATATATATATATATATATATATATATATATATATATATATATATATATATATATATGTGTGTATATATATATATATATATATATATATATATATGCAAACCGACTCATTGTTCCTTCTCGAAAATTCAAAGCACACTAAGTAATTATAATGAAATATTTACTCTTATATAGGAAAACATTTGAGAGAGGCATTGTGTAATCTGGTCATGTCATGAATAATTTTTCAGCAATTTAACAATTTTATGTGGCTGATAAACCAAATATGGTAATATCGTCAAAAACTTTATCAGCAATTAAAAATGTTATGTAGCTGATAAACCAAATATGGTCACGTCATAAAAAGCTCTGTCAGCAATTTAAAAAAAATCATATTGATGATGAACTAAGTAATGATCATTTCGTAAGAAAAGTTTTTTCAGCAATTAAAAAATATTATGTGTCTGATAAACCAAATATGGTCATGTCATAAAAAAGCATTGTCAGCTACTTTTGAAATGTAAAAATGATGATGAACTAAATATGAGCATGTCATAAAAAATGTTTATCAGCAAAATTTTATGTAGCTGATAAACCAAATATGGTCATGTAATAAAAAGCTTTGTCAGCTACTTTTAAAATGTGAAAATATGATGGTCATGACATAAAAAGCTTCGTCAAATACTTTTAAAATGTGATAACGAGGATGGACCAAATTTGGTAAGGTCACAGTTCAAAATATTATAGAATAATGATGGAGGTTGTAAGAGAAAAGGGGGATGGCAGGGGGCAAGCTATAAACAGTGAACCAACAATTAATTAAAACAGTTTGTTTTCTAACATGCACATGCCTCTTAAGAAAAATATATTAATACTCTATGTAAGCAATGGACCGGAATCAGGTATTTGATATTTCAATTTTTAAAAACATATATTTTTTAATTATTGTAGCCATTTTAGTAGTTGTATTAATTTGTGGAATAGTTGTGTATAAATACTGGGATAAAATCAAAGAAAAAATGACTTCCTCCAAAGAATCATTTTCACAAAGCATACCCCAATCATAGGGATAAAGTCAATGGATATTAGGTAGTAAATGGGCAAAACATGATTGTTTGAGTGACAACTGCCAGAATTAACGTAAATGTTGCTAAAAGTACAAGCAAATGAAATGATTCGGGAAACACTAACATTATTACAACGAATGTAGCCAATGAAATACTCACAACGTGTAAACACGAATCTACATTTAAAATTTTTTTTTTACAGTATCTTGTGTATAAAACTGAAAGTCTGTATTGGTCTGGATATTTACTGTCTACGTATTTAAATATTTCCTCAACCTTCTCGATAGTAACAGTTTCGTCTTGTTCCAATTAATAATCGACATGTTTGAATTTTTTTTTAAATTTAGTAGATAGTTCATCATTAACAGTGTGTTTGTTTTAAAATCATCTTCGTCAACTACTTGATCGAAAAGTATGCCTATGGTGGGAAGTTTGACTTTTTTATATCCAAGTAGCTTTTTTGTAGTTTTCAGTACGTTATTTACTACTATGGTGTTATTTTCTTTTTTAAATTTCATTTCGGATATTTTACAAATGTTTACAAAAAATATGGGCGAATATTCAAAAGTTCCATAACCAAACATTTTCTTTTTGAATTCAATGTCAAATTTCGAATAGCTATCAACAGCTTCCTGTCCTTGCAAACTGTTCATTTTCAAAGGATCTACAAATGTAAGAATTAAATCTACGACCATG
>PNEQ01087165.1:0-18779 GCA_003012365.1 Medauroidea extradentata | reverse complement strand
TACAATTATGTTCTACGTTATCTAATTAAGTACATAGTACAAAGTAACATTACAAACTAGAAACATAGTAACGAATATATTTATATAACTAACATTTACATAGTAAATATTGTGTATATAAATTAAGAGTGAAGTTGTGTTCGCGTCTTTGAGCGAGACCATGCCTCGCGCACAAAATATTCTGTCTTCTACCTGCCGCTAAAACAACAGCGATTCGCGGAAATCGTCATGAGGGGCATAGAATGTTAATTTATACTATCCTTTTTGTTTTGTTCGCTGATACCCCCCATCTATCTCGTATAACAAAAAAGTTTCTCGCTTACTATAATTTACTCTGCATTTTCCTGTCAAATGTCAACATGGTGTTGTTAAAAAATTTTTTTAATAATATGATAGTTGCAGAAAATTAAGTTAATGGACATTATCATTGGCAGCATAGTTCATAAATGCAATACAAAAATTTTGAATACATTTGGCTGAATAGTTTCAGATTTATGAAGAGTTTAGTTAGAGAGGTTTTTGTGGCGCGCGCACGTGGATTAGCTTGCGCCAGCTCCGAAAGACCCAAAATGGCGGACGATTATACCCACTCTTTATAGTGCCTTACACAGACGTATTACGTCACAATAGCCTCATTGTCAAATGAGCGACGTGTCTGAGCAAAGACACGCTGCCAATAGCCGTGAAGCAGAGCTGCCGAGGTGCACGCGAGACACTGAAACAAAATGTTGAAAAAATATTTTCGCGAAAAAATAGTGGCTCTAATGATAATACATCTTAAAATGATAGGTTCATCACTGCAAGCCTCACAGATGATAGTAGGACAGCATGCCAATTAATAGACTTGCGCCTAGAGGCTAGAGTGAGGTATGTTGCACGTGCTGTGCCGTCCTTACCAATTCCGCACTTCTAAGCCTCGAACACGAAAAAAACACTCACCCAGGCAGCTACCTTAAGGCCAGGATTACCATGATTTTACTTTTACATGTCACATTCACATATACGTAAAACATGAATGCCTAAGGTGTCATGTTATGGTCTTTCACGTAAGTCGAGTTAAGGTTAATTCTACTACAGGTAATAAAAAAAACGCGTTTTCTTGTGAGAAAGATTGGCACAGGGAAATATTCTGCCGCTAGTATCGCTGCTGTTGCTAACGGACTTAATTAATTACGAAAACGTAGGAATACAATTCGATTTGACTTATTTTTGAACGATTCTTGAAACGGGGGCGAGTTACAAACTAAAGAAGTATTTTGACATACAGCATTGGAACAAATGGTGTGTCACAGAACACAAACGAATACACACAAGCAATAAGACATGGAAACAAACGAAAGAACTTTGTTTTTAACTAGACTTCACAAATAGTGAAGTTATTTAATTATTTTCGAAAGTGAAAAACAAACTTTTTCAGGTATTAAATTACCAACTTGATGCGACTTTATTTTCACGAAATCTATTCTTGTACGAGTCGCAGAGCAATAGGCCTACCGGTTTTATTCGTTATTGGTTTGTAACCATAGAAGACCTTTAAATTCGAACATAACTTTTTTATTATGTTTAAACTAAACTCGTCTAGGCTAGCGCAAATTAATCTAAACTAGTTGTAGCAGGGGTCTTTTAAAGGAGGGGAAAGTAGACCTGCGCAGAACGGATCCGCAGATACGAACTGCCAAAAATGAACACCCAATAGGGAGACACTGATTATGGAGTCCACAGCCGATTTTCATTCACACACGCCAGAAAAATGGTTTCACTGGCCAGCAACATGGTGGATAAGCCTACGGCCAATCAGCGTAACGCGACTGCCCTGCTAGCCGGCAGCCAGGCCAATAGGAAACCTGCTGTATCACGCAAGAGCCGAACATACACGGGGCTGGTATCAACAATCTTGGGTAGACGATAAGCAGCGAAGTTTGCCCTATAGAATGAGCCGACACGTCACCTCACGTCTGCATTATTGTTTATTAGGCTATGTTACTTTACGTTCTGACTGTGTGCGTGCAGTTCACGAGCAGTGAAACACTTACCTCAACTGAAGCCACGAACACACTATGCTAATGCGCTTACGTTTATCTTATATTTGTAACCCGTTTACGGAGGAGCTCACGACGAAGGCGAACACTTTCCAACCGTCGACTTCACACTTCACAGCTCCTTTCGTCTGGCTTCATTCAAATCATTGCTCACGAAACACTAAAGCATTTCCTACTAATGTCTATAATCTAGTAAACACGGGCATGTTTTTGTACATGGAAGTGAGCTGTGGCGTAGCCAGGATTTGTGAAAAAAAAAAGGGGGGGGGGGGTGTTTATCTGATAGTAATGTAATGAACACCGGCAACCTTTTTAAAGGGGTGGGTCTGGGCTTCTTCTCCTGGAAGAATTTGTATTCCTGAGTACAAAATTGTGCGATTTTAGCAGTTTTTCGTAACAAAACAATGAATATTATATAAGTCAAAATATTTTTAATCTTTCATTATGATTTTTTAAATATTTGTTTGTTTTTTTTTTTGGGGGGGGGGGTGTTAGAACACACAACCCCACCCCCTGGTTACACCACTGGAAGTGAGCATCAAAGGTGTAAACGGACGGTTACAATAACTATCGTTCTAGCTAGTATCCTACCAAATTAATTGTTGTTTACTTCACACGGCCAACTTCCTTGTACAAGAATGTGTAGCACTATTAAAATGCTGAATGCAGCTTTTAATGTTGCATTTCGGTTATTCGGGATAAAATGGAGAATATTTATTGAGTTTGTGCGGTAAATAAGTTATAAATTGTAAAAATGAAAATGTTATCGGAAACATACAGTATTCTCTGTTAAGTGTCATGTTTTGCGTTACAGCACTATAGTTGAGTGCGTCGCGTACACTCCAAAAATATTTGCTACAGCAAAAATTTTGTTTACACATGAGCCACATTAAAATCGCTTTGACGCATAGACTATTTGAAGTTGTTTAAAGGGTAAAGTTATGTCTATGTAAATTTGTGTTAATGTTAAATTAGTTCAACGAAAAAAATTTTTTGAAGAGTTTTCTGGACAATCTTCATGCTACAAGAAAATTTCAACAACAATTAACACTTGTACTTTACTCTTAAAAACAAGAAATTATCAGCATAAGTGATAAGCCTACTTTCCTCAAAGCGGGTGCAAATTAACCACGAAAGTTAAAATATTTTACGTAATCTAGAAAACTTAAATTATAATATTGCGTTTGACATGTTAAACACAATATATAATAAAGATAGGCCTAAGTCAACTTTCTAAGTAATATGCGAGTAACCCGTTAAATAAATTTCTGAGATGTCGTTGTATCACAAAGATAAATAAAAAAACAGGCGACATTGTCAAAAAATCACGGATGAACGAAATGTACTAAAGTCAAGTCAGCGTTGTACGCAGTATATGTGTATCAAGTTTGATGAAATTCTAAAAAAAATATTTCCTAAGATATGTGATACTATAATAAAAAATATAAAAATGGCCGCCATTTTAAAACATGCTCACAGGATGAACGAAATACACGAAAGTCGAGTCAACTGTGCATATATTTATAAGTGTACCAATTTTTGATGAAATTCTGAAAAATATTTTCTAAGATGTGTGATATAATGCTAAAAATTTTGAAATGGCCACCATTTAGGTAATATGAACAAAGGATGAACGAAATTCACAATATTCAACTCAGCTTTGTATGTAGTATATTTGTACCACGATTGTTGCAGTTCTGAAAATATTTTCTAAGGTATGTCAAATACTATGCTAAAAATATATGAACGACCTCCATTTTGAAAATAGGAATACATAATGAAGTAAATAAGCAATATTCATATCAGCTTTCTATGTAGTATATGTTTACCAAGTTTGGTTAAATTCTGAAGAATATTTGCTAAGGTATGTGATTATGCCTAAGTATAAAGCTAGTCGCAATTTTGAAAATATGCACACAGAATGAAAGAATTTCATAAAAGTAAAGTCAGCTTTGTATGTAGTATGTGTGCACCAAGTTTGGTTAAGTCCTAAAAAATATTTCCATAAATATGTGATACTACGCGAAAAATATAAACAATAGCAGCCATTTTAAAAATATAAACACAGTATGTATGAAATTCACAAAAGTAATGCAGCTTTGTATTTAGTATACGTGTATCAAGTTTGACGAAATTCTAAAAAATGTTTCCTAAGATATGCGAAACCATGCTAAAATATCAAAAGGGCCACCATTTTGAAAATAAGAACACAGTATGAATTAAATACACAAAATTCAAGTCAACTGTGTGTATAGTATATGTCTACCATGTTTGATGAAATTCTACAGTACGATTCCTTAGGTATCTAGCTTTGTATAAAAACGTTAAAATTGCCGCCATTTTTAAAATTAAAAAGTGGGGTAAACGAACTATATAAAAGTCAAGTCAGGTTGAGTACCACATGTGTACAAAGTTGAATGAAATTCGGTCTACTGGTTAAAACTATTTTAGGAGGACACACACACATAGGCCCACAGGCAGAAAGGTAATCTCGTAACCCAATTTTTTCTTCGGAAAGTAGACTAAAAATTACTTTGCGGCATAGCTACTTTGCAGTGGTTCATACTCATATGCGGTTTGTGTTGTGGCAAAGAAAGTGTTTTATGTCGTGATGTGCATAAGTCGACCCAAGTATTCCAGTTGCCGATAGTGCAGAATAGCAGCAGGCAGAACCTTTAAGACTGATCTGGCAATCTGCCCTTTTCATTCCCCCTGCAGTAATCAATCCAGTAACTCACCAATAAATCATTCAATCAAACAACCTGACGCCCTGTAGACGAGTAATGGATTGAAATAAGATTGACATGAGTTAACATAGTCAGACCCGCGGGTTAACTCCGTAACTCCACCTCTGGTAACGATAGCCTCCTGAGAACATCTTTCGAGAGCAACGGCACCACGTGTACCACTCTGGAGTCTTTATATGTCTATCTTTTAACACCATCCTGTAGTAAAATATCAATAGAGTTGGCAACACTGTCAGATGTGTTCTGAAAATATTTGACAGCGTAGTCTGAATTTCCGCTTACTTACATATTTTTTAAAATTATTGTACGTCATATTTGTTAAGTTTTGCAGCCCTAGTTCAAAGTTACAGAATTAAATGAATTCGTTGCTACAGCACTTGTTGCTAGAACGAAATTAATGAACGGCACAATCAACGGATATTAGCACTGATACTTTATACATATAATTGTCGTTCGCGCCAACATTGTTACTTACATGCTCTAAAATATTCTTTAAGAAACATATTAATTACGTGTTTAAGGGAGTATTAAATAATTCACGTTATTTTACTTCTTCCCAGCTACGTTATAATCACATTTATTCTCCTACGATAATGGTTTTAGTAAACAAGATAAAATTTAATAAAATATAATAAAAATCCTTGACTCACAGGATACTAAATTTCAAATCGATAAAACCAGTAGAAGCTGCTCGTATCACTTCTACAACTATAAAAGAGCTGATGATCTTCAAACGGTGAACAGATTTTCTTGAATCATAGCTAACAACACTCTCGAGCAAGTTACCTTTCAAACAAACAAAATATAACAAACTCAAATTTCGTTAATCCGTTTAGGAGCTACGATGCCGCAGACGGACACACAGATACACATATTAAACTTTTACCCCCCCCCCCCCCACACTTTTTTTGCGTCGAGGGTTAAACACCATAAATTACCGGAAATTTCTCGCAACAATCCCCCAGGACACGAATCTTACATGAAGATATTCACGAGTCTTTCGGGCGACTGATAGAGCGCCATGTTGAATTTCAGGATTAAGAATCTTCGTGACAGCAGCTTAGAGCAGCTGGCTTTTGGTAGAAATAACTTCACACCAAGTTGTTTCATAACATGTGTGTATACCTGCTGCTGTGCTTCATGGTCGGCGATTGGACGTTTTTAAGAGTTACCGGAAGTTACCGTATTTTTTACGTTGAGGCACGGAAACGAGGAAGGCGATACGTCGAATAGAACACTTCCATTAAACACCTCGTAGCGTGTAAGCGCGGAGCACTAAACTAGCGTGCAGTGTTTCGTAGAAAGTCAACGTGTCTTCAAGCGACTACCCTGTTACTTAATATGTGGAAAGTATGTGGTAAGGTCAAGTGCAGGTTTCTATGATTTTGCTTAATGATTACTCTTGGTATTTTCTCAGCTAAAACAACGTGAAGCTTTTGAAGAGCTTCGAAATCATGTTTTAAATTAGCGGACGACATTTTTAAAAGCATAGGGACACAGTTTTAAGTGTGTCTTTCTTCGTAGATAAACACGATGGAAACATTTTTATAGTAATACGAGAACAAATACTTTCTCTACCACCCTACATCGTGTCTCACACGCCAGATCGTCTAATTCTGAACTCTCAGCGCCTTGCATACGTTCCGTGTCGCATTAATCTATAGGGACCGATGATTTTCGCGAAAATATTTTTGCGTCACTTTGTTTCGATGCCATACGAGCTCACTTGCAGCCACAGAATATTTAAAAACACAGAAGTGAAATTTATGGCAGGATGACGAACTCAGTTACACACCACAGCAGAATGGCTTCGCTTGCCGGCAACATGGCGGAAACACCTACCGACAATCAGCGCAAGGCGGGAAAACCTGCCTGCCAATGGCAAGGTTCGTTACGTTGCGAAAAGTCGGGGATCTACTCAGCCGGGAATCGAACCAGGATCGCTTAAGCTGGAGGAAAGTGATCTAACTACTGAGCTAACAGCAGCCCTCATATGTGGACGGTATTAAGGGCACCGCCTACCACACGCTTCAAATGTGCTGCAGTGTTTTCATAAATACGTTTTTCATAAGGAACTATTCCACATGCGCCAACTGTGCTAATGTAAGAAAACTCACTTCAGACAAAGATTGAGGGACATTGTTAAAGATGATGGTTTGTCACGAAAGTATTTTGTGCCAACATATCCTTGTAAACACTGTAGTTAGTTGCAACATATATGATTGGGTGATATACGTCTGACACAACGTAGCTGTCTACAGACCAACAATAGGCATCACATATTACAAAAGTGGGTTTCTTACTAGTTTCCACACGACAAGCCTGCAGCAAGCTTGCCAGGAAAGCTTGATCCAAGGTTTCTGCAAGCTTGTAGCAAGCTTGCCTCGTACAAGGCAGGGTACAACTGTAAAAAATAGGCTTGACTCAAGCTTGAATCAAACTTTCCAAATAGGGTTTGTAATGGCAAGCCTAAATAAAGTCAATTGCAGGCTTGCCGCAAGCTTACATGCTATCTGGTATGATCCACAAACAAAATTTAATTTTAAATTACTACTGAATGATTAAATATAATAAATTTTTTATTTCAATAACAAAAAAAGTGTTTTAAAAAAAAATTAACTTTTTCAAAATAATGTTCACTTTTTCCTTAAATAAACACTAAAGTCTACTTCAAAGTCATTAACCTCTTGCACTTAATGTCTATCAATATTGTGGACACTATGTAAAAATTGTATAATGTAAATTACATAGGCTTCTTTCTAAATTTTTTTTTTCTCGCAAAGTCTTTGAAGACATTACTAAAGTCTAGTGCTCTAAGTATATCGCATTTTTTACTGAGTATTCTCAAACTGTTCAATCGTTCCTGTTGCATAGCACTTCTATTAACATTTTAATAATCTTCAGTTTAGAAAATGATTGTTCACCCGAATCATTCGAAACCATCATTGATAAAAATCTTCTCAGAGAAATTTTCACATTCGGAAATGCTGGCAACAATCCGTTTTCATACAGATGGTGATAGAAGGATTGTAAAGTCAACTTCTTTGAGAGAGTAGATCGACACCCAACAGCCTCATCTTCTTCCAAATCTTCGCACATTGCAATATATTTTTCCCCTTCTGCTTCGCCAGAATTTGCACAATCGGAACCGTTGTCAAGGTGTATAAGCTGCAAATTGTCTTTATTTTCTGCGGAAGCAAAATCTTCTCAAAAATTTTCAGTTGGTATTCTTGAAGATCAGTCAAATCCTCCAGGTAAGTCTCAACTCTAATTTTATACCTTCATTTGAAAATAGTATCTGGGTTTCTGCTTTCGTCGAAAAAAGTAAGTCGAGTGCTGCGTCTATTAGTTCTGTCGTCTGAATTCTCGCTATTAGTATATTCAGTTGATGCTAAATTATAACTTTTGTAGCTGTCTAAACTGCCTCTTTTCTGATCAACATATGATTTTAACGACTCGAGAACTTTTACAGCTACTGACAGAGTAAGGGTAGGTTTTTGCAGGACTTTGTTGACCTTGTTGTTTCTTCCCAAGATATCATTCCAAAAGTGAGTGAGGAACACTGTCTCAAATATTACCATGCATTTCTTCAAACCCGCAGCTTTTAATTTTGTATCAGCAGTCTCCTCAGTGTAATTTCCAATCGCATCCAATACTGACTCAATTACTTGATATATTTTGCTCAATGCTAATAGGCCTGCAGTATCTTCCCTAGCTCTCCATCTAGTGTTGGTGTGTGGTTTTAGCTTTTTACTCGAATCAGTCATTGCGGATAGCAAAATAACCCATTTGCTAGTTGATGCTGAAAAGAAGTTGTACAGGTATTGAATGAAGTCAAAAAATATTGTAGCCTTTTGGTTGGCATCGTGTAAATCCAGATGTACCTAAATTTCTCATGCTAAGTCCAGAGACAGATATCGCTTACCGTTACCACATGCATTTGACAAAACAGTAATTTTTTGAAGTAACAACACAGAACACAAACTTTTGCGTACTCCATAGCACAGACCGACGAACTGTTTCTCTACTCGTCAGATATATTCCTCGATAGGTAAAACATATATTGCTTTATGTGCTGCCAACATAATACGCACAGTGCACCTGCACCATCATCCGACAGCTAGCTATTTGACTCGATTCCCATCGATTGGTTTGCTAGTTTGTAATGTACGAATTATTAAAAAATGGAAATATATCCGTAAGATATAATACCTTATAGTATTGTTTTACTTATTGTATTGTTTTACTTGTTGTATTATGCTATCTATTGAAATTTTTCTTCTTTTTTTTTACTTGGTAGTGAAGATTACTGTATAAGAATGTGTTATAGACACGGCAAATTGTAAACCGGCCTTGGAGCTGAATTTTTTTCGTGTATGAATAAATAAATAATTGAACAATTTGTTTTTATCCTTCAAGCCAAAACAGGAACTAATATTTTTTTGTGTGTTGTCACTCACAATAATATAGTTCTAGGTTTTCTCTGGTGATTTATGTGAGGCCCCCCCTGGCAGGCGAGGCCCCCAGGCGGCCGCCGGGCGCGCCTATACGTTAATACGGCACTGACCACGAGGCGCAGAAACGAGCAGGGAGGGAGAAACGGGAGATCCCCGAGAAAACCCGATGGCCAGCGACGTTAGGAACGAGTACCACGTGCGAAAATCCGGGGACTGACTTCACCGGGAGCCGAACCAGATCGTCCTTGGTGAGAGGCAAGCGCCCTGACCACTGCGCCTACAGCGACCTCTCTGTGGTGCTGTCGAGGACTGGTATAAATTTCTCCCGTCACGCCCACGCACGACAATACGACTGCGTTAAGAGTTTACGACGAGCAGCGCTTCCCGGGGCTACAGTTTACGTGGAGTTTAACGCTGTGTCGTCTCCCACTGGGCTAACAGCCGCTCTTGCTTACTTCCAGTGGTTTTGTAAACCTAAGATGTTTTACAAGTCTTAAGCTTCGAAGACTGTTCATGTTTGCTCCGCACATTTGACGTCTCACATTACTAGTTGGACCCGTCATCCAATAATACTTTCTTCTGGTCCTGCTACAGGCAAACTCTTTGAAACTAGCAGACAGAAACATATCTACTAACCACTGAATACTGTCTTATCAGTTAATACGTGAAGGTTTTTCAATATAATCAGAAGGAAATATATTAGCATATTAACTGCATTTTTTTTTCATGTATCGTAAACGGGGGTGACTTTCGACTTTAGGCAAGTGGGGTGATTGTGCGACAGTTAGAAAATTATTTTTTTGCATGTGTGGTAGCCCGGAATAAAGAATATTACATCTGATAAATACTAAATAACGTATATTTACATAATATTTAATTAATATTTTCTCGCAGTTCCCGAGCGAGGTCGCGCAACGGTAACACGTTGGAGTAGCATTCGGATGGACCGGGCTCCGGCCATCTTGATTTCGGTGTTCCATTGTTTCACGAAATTGCTCCAGGAGAATGCTGGGACGGGTTCCTTAACAGGCCAAGGTTGACTCATCTCATAGTCATTGAACTAAGTTGAGTGTCATCGTATCTAATGATCTCGCTGTCGACGGAACGCTAAGCCCAATTTCTTACTTACTTCTCACAGTTGACAATTATGGAAAATAAAAAAATATATGTTTTATAAATCATCTGGAAATATCGTGGTTCACTCAGTGCGAGGCATTTTTCACTCTCAGGAGACCGTGGTATTTCACGAAAAATTTACAGATCAAAATAACATTTAAAAAATCGTTAAACATTTGTTAATCTTTCAACTGTCCGAATTAAAATTGTTTATTAAACGAGAAAACTGTTTTCATGTCAGTCACAAGAGTTGTGCTCATTAAACGATTGTCACACATGTGTATATACATATAAGGTTTTCCATTTACCTCTATGTTTAGTTTCACGCTGTCGAAAATTGTAAAACTGGGTGAATTTGACGTCCTTATTAGTTATGTAACCACTGAAGCGTAATCTTTTAAAAGGCATATTAGTGTAAAACACACCTTTATTCTGAACATTACGTCAGAAAACGGTAATATCACCACTGAATATTTCATAGAGGCGAGTTTCCAGCGAAAATATTTTACGGCAGTTCAATGACTGCGTCTAGAAGCTCGGGGTAGACGTGGTGCCCGCGCTGCTTCGACCTTATCGCTTCCGCACTTCTACACTTTGAACGCCCGAAGTACGTACACCAAGACGGCAACCCTAGCATACTTAATGTGGCATAAATTTTTTTTTTATACTTCCAAGAAATAACGTTAGTTTTAAAGACGGAGAGTGAAGATTTCTCTGGCGGAACAATTTTAACGTGTATAGTTTTCTCATGACTGTGAATCAAAGTCAGTGGCGGCTCGTGGGTTGTTGCCAGGTAGGGCTGCGCTAGTTGACTCTACAGCCGCTGATGTACAGGTGCCCCTTACTACTGAGTGGCCACAAGAGATCCAGTAGCCAGCAAGTATTTCGTGGTCGTTGGTCTACGGCGCGTTCATAAGAAGTGTACAGTTCCGACAATCTGCAGCCTCACCTGGCAACAACCCACGATTCGCCACTGATCAAAGTAAAACATTAGCATATCGCGCTGCCATGCAAATAACGAATACCAAATCATTTACTTAAACGAAATAATTCACAGTAAAATTTCAAGGGCTGCGTAACCTAACATTTATAAACTCATAACATAATATTTGAATCTTAAAATAAATCACAAATGTGCAAGAAAAATGTTGCAAACTCAACAATTTTTAAGAGACACAAGTTACCGTGAGTTTTTCTAATATTTGGTTACATAGCCCATTGCATGTTATTTCACTATGAATTATTTCGTTTAAGTAAATCAGCTGACTTTCATCATTAGCATGGCAGCGTAACATGCAAATTTTGACTTTGATGCACAGTTTTTAGGTAACCATCCGAGCTTAAATTGTTTCGTAAGAGGAAACTGTAGTCACAGGTATCTTCTACTAAACTTATACTATTTCGTAAAAATATTAAAATTTTGATATTAAACGCACTTGAACACCCCTAAACGCTGACAAAAATTCTCCACTCCACTCCTCTCGACATAATATGCCACATGTAATTTGTACAATTTGCTTTCTGGTGTGGTTCAGTTTGTTTACTTGCGCAGTTGTTCGGCAGTACTGCGCTGGGGAAAGACATTGTTAAGCCAATCGCACATCGCTTGCAGCGGATTAGCAAGGCCTTCTCGCCCAGCGACCTACGAGCAGAACTTCGTCCAACCGGCCAGAGCTAATTCTGTGAACGGAAGAGGCGCAACCCAAATACGCCGTTGTAGTGGCGCCGAAATAAATGTTAGCGTCCTTTTTATCAACATCGCCTCGCGATTCCACACCAGACGCTCTGAGAGTATTCTAGTCAGTCTCCAATCTGCGTGAAACATTTGGCATTTTAGAAAGGGAAATGTAAGAAATGCTTAAATTTTGAGACGAAGAAAAAACTCAACGGCAACAGTCTCTATAAACTTCCTTTTCGTAAAAGAGATCTAAAAGAATTGCACACGTTATCACCTAAAGTGTGAGGTAAACATACCTAGATACTGATTTTATAAATTTATTATTTTATGAAGTGTCTAACGTGAAAGCATAGTAGCATATAGTTAATCATACAAAAATGCACGTCGTGTAGATGTAGGATCATATTTGAACTACTTGGTATTTTAATCTGGATCCATGATGTGCAGGTTATAGTGGTAGTAGCAAGATAAGAAGGATATCTGTAGAGTGCAAGAGGGAACTAACTACAGCGCTATGTTGCCACAATATACATATAAGATGTCATCGTACGACATTGTCACTGACATATGTCTCCAATGTAGCTGTGTATTCGTATGATGTGCTTATTTCTGCGGTTGTTTCTGGACATCTTGTATATGACATTAGTTGTTCATTATACGTTATGAATAGAGATGGTGAAATTTCGCGAACTCAACGACCTGCATGTTAGAATCAAATAGTCTTTATGTATACTCAAGTCCCGACCATTTGTCCACTAACTGCTACACAGTGGAACAGCATACAATGAACGAATATACGGGACTTGAGTATGTATAGGATATTTGATTCTAGCATGCAGGTCATTGAACTCGTGAAATTTAACCTTCTATAATTATGAACAATATTAATATTGCATATTATGTATGTGTGTTGATACATATGTTGGGTTGTTTGCTTTTCTACACCGCAGTCACATTTTGATTATGGTATTTTCCCCCATTAATGGAGGGCGTCGTCAACATTTCTGCCTTGGCCAGTGCGTATTCTGTTTAATGTTGCCCTTTGCGTGATTTATTTAAACTAGGAGGTTTCTCTGTTATGGTGGGCAGTACTCTTGCCAGTATTGTTTCCAGGAATTGTAAGTCCGAATTCATTTGTTATTTAGCAGTGACAACTGTTGTCCAATAAAAAAAATTCGTCCTTGTATAAATAAGCATACAATCTAATGTCAAAACATTTATCAGTCTAGGCAGTACAATATTAATGTGGTAGGTGTTTAAAGTGGTCTAAATTATCCAAATACCTGTATGGAAAAGTATTTGATGTGAAAATAAATAACGTTCGACGGTATGTCATTTTTTACAAAATATTTTGTACATCCCATAAAATCTCTTGGAAGCTGGTTGCCGAAAAAACTTTTTCTCTGGCACTTCAAACAACATAGTAAAATATCAAGAATGTTATTTGTAAATGTGCAATTGTTATTTGTAAATGTACGAACATGTTTGTGAATATACAGACGTATTTGTATATTTACAAGTATTTCTGTTAACTTTACAATATTTTGAAAGCTTACAAATAGATTTTCCGAAAACTAATTCCCAAAGGAATTTTTCGTAAAAGTAGAAATTATTTTTTTTTACTGTGTGGTCTTCTTGATTACAATCTTATGCGATCCAGGTCATCTACGTCATTATGTATTGGTAGTTGAAGGTTATTAACAGTATTGCGGTACTCTACAAAGAAAATTTTTTTCGACCCATCACATAGGTGGTGTTATATGACTCAAGGAGGGTAGCCATGCAATAGGAGTGGATTTTATTGTGCCTTTGACAGTGCGCAGTGAATAATAAGTGGGCTTTACTCCTCATCGTTAGCGAGATCATTATAGACGGTGACACAACTTGGTACGATGACAGCAGCTGGGAGAGGAGTTGGCTATAGCCTTTGTAAAGAGCGTTCCAGACGGTAAACAATCATATGTAATATTTTATATGTTAGTGAAACAGTGTTAGTTTGCTACACGTTTCTTAGGAGTATATTATCCTCTTACATACAATTTTTAGCTCAGGCAATTTTCCCACAATGGCATTTCAAAGTCAAAATTTTCACGTTTTTAGTTCATACACCCCTCGAAAACCAATTAACATATTGAAACTGGATAATTCACATTCAAAGCACAGTCACGTGCTGGGATTTCAAGTTCCTAAACATCCAATACAAAATAGTTTTGTGATTTACAAGAAGTTTCAAAAAGGCGGTAAAAATTTTTAACATTCAGAAATTTTAAAAATATACCAAACATTGTTTGAATGGGATTTTATATACGTAAAACCCTAGCCAGTGACAACTACTTTCACTGTGAATTATTTAGTTTCATTATGTTCATTGGTTCTCGAGGGCTGCGTGAACAAAAACATGCAAATTTAGACTTTGAAATTCCATTATGGGAAAACTGACTGAGGTAAATGTTTTTGTAAGAGGCTAATGCACTCTCATGTATCGTCTGGAAATCTAACGTGTTTCATGCAAATATATAATAATATATTAGAATTTTTTTTCTCTCTGGAACGCCCTTAAGGGTGATCAAGTGCGATAAAAACATTATTTTATATTTTATGAAACATTATTAGTTTTGTAGACGATACTTGTGAGTACAATTTACTCTTACAAAACTAGAATTTTTTTTCTCTCTGGAACGCCCTTAAGGGTGATCAAGTGCGATAAAAACATTATTTTATATTTTATGAAACATTATTAGTTTTGTAGACGATACTTGTGAGTACAATTTACTCTTACAAAACATTTTAGCTTTCATAGTTTTCTCATAACGGGGCGTCAGAGTCAAAATTTGCTTGTTATGTTGCCATGCAAATAGTGAAAACCAACTGTCCTACTTAAACAAAATAATTCACTATGAACTTGCATCCCATGAAGTATGCAGCAAAGCATAAAAAACACACAATGTAATTTTGAACTTAAAAAAATTGCAAAAGTACAGAAAAAAAGTTGTTAATTAAGCAATTTTTTGAAATATAAAAACAGTTGGCCGGATTTTTTCAGATTTTTTATTACGTAGCCTATAGTATGTTATTTCACAGTGAATTATTTCAAGAAGGTAAGTAAATCGATTTTCAATATTTGCATGGCAGCAGTACATGCAAATTTTGATTTTTGACGCACCGTTACGTGAAAACTACGCCAGCTAAAATTGTTTCGTAAGAGGGAACACGACTCGGGTCCTCCTGTATGCCTGCGAGTCCAATGATTTTGCGTTCGGCCGCTGTGAATAACGAAGTCGTAACAGGCACAATTGCGTAAACCTGTAAGTGCAGAGGAATAAGACGATATGTTACAGTAAAGAAGGAAACCACCGTAAGTAGACGAAGTTCTGAAACGTTGCACTGTTGTATAGTGGTAGAGATATATATGACTGAGGCTGTGTTCCAGCTGACACTTTTTAAACAAAATTGTCACGTGACCCGATTTCGTGCACAAAATCGTTTACGTATTTTGGTGTTTAGCGTTTTGTAAACTTGCGAAGAATACAAATAACTAATTACCAAATGCTAAATCGTCGCCATGCTGCGATAAGCAGGAAAACAGTATAATCAATAGTTTTAAAAAACTAAGTGGAATTATTTGTTAGTATTCGCATATTAGGCCTATCATAATTTCGTGTTTAGAAACCAACATATCGCAATAACATCAAAACAAAAACATTTGGCTTCTTCGACAACGGACACAAGGCAGCAGGGCAAATTACCAATAATCGAACAGTCGAGGTGTTCCAATTGGAAGCTTACCCAAACACCAAACGCCAAACTCCAAATCCCGTCCACAAAATGAGTTGGAACACGGCCTGAAGTTAGAGAGAATTTGGTCAGCGCTCAACATCAAGGGCTTTAGCGCTGGTGAGGAGTAACATGATGAGAGTATGGAGCAGCGCTAGAATGAAGGGGCGGGGGAAACGGGAGATCCCCGAGAAAACCCGCTGACCAACGACATCGTCCGGCACGATTCCCACATGCGATCGGCCCCTCCGGGAATCGTATTCGGTTCGCATAGTCCGCGGTGGCCAAGTGGTCAGATCACTCGCCTCCCCCCAAGGCGATCCGGGTTCGATTCCCGGTGGGGTCGGTTCCCGGATTTTCACACGTGGGAATCGTGCCGGACGATGCCGTTGGTCGGCGGGTTTTCTCGGGGATCTCCCGTTTCCCCCGCCCCTTCATTCGAGCGCTGCTCCATACTCTCATCATGTTACTCCTCACCAGCGCTAAAGCCCTTGATGTTGAGCGCTGACCAAAAATCTCACTCGAATTAGGTTCGCCTTGGTAGAAGGCGAATAGTTTGACCACTCTACCACCGTGGCCCTAGCATGGCCTGAAGCTCTGCATACAATATAGCGTCCAATGGAAAACGGATCTGTTGGAGCCGAGTCTTGGAAGAGTTACTCCAGCTAGGAAGGATACGAACGGGCCGCTAACGTCAGCACTCGAACCCTCGTGACAAGTGGAGTATACAGCGAGATGGTCAGATACACATGTCAAGACACACGGTGGGACATGTGTCAGTCATAACCCTCCCGCAAGCAAACATAGCTAGTCTGGGCATATAACGTTGTTTACAAGCACTGCTACTGTGGACCGTCTGTTATTTTGACTGGGTTACTGCGCCGCGGCTGGAAATAGCGTCGTGTGTCAAACACGAGTAAGTCTCGCAGGCTCACCTACACGTTAGAGGTTCAGAAGTGACGGAGCTATAAGGGTGTCCTTGTAGCACGAGTGAAATATCACATCGTCAGTACGAACCAAGCACTGAACTAGCGTGCAAGATCAACGCCAATCCATTTTTTTCCATAGGGACTTCAAGCAATGGCCACATACTTACAAAAAGTTGAAATTTTAAATACAAATTTTAAAAATTCAATAATTTTTTTAAATAAAAAAATATATTTTATTTTGTAGCTTAACGTAGCTGAACTTGCAGCCTACAACATCGCTATTCACTGTGAATTTTTCCACTTTGGTAAGTGAATAGGTTTTAGTGTCGTCCTTAAAAAGGAAACATGTACATTTTGGCCTCACCATTACGCAAAAACTATGCGAGATAAATTTTATTTATTAAAGCAAAATTTAGTGACTTCTATGTCTAAAACAAGAAAAAATATTTTACAAATATAAAAATAAAAACACGGTGATGAAAATTGCTGTACACCGCACCGTAATACACTATGCTTATTAAAAAAAAAACACTGTTTCCTAGCTTCCAACTTAGCTAAAAAGGCCTTTTCAAACTAACATACTTAACCGAGTGTACGTCAAACTCAGAAGGAAAAATGCACTGAACTTTTGCTACAGACTCTCCACCAATAAAATTATTGTTCACCGCTTAGAGTTTCACGGTAAAAATTGATCGGTTGGGATTTTGCACGCTAGTTAAGTGCTTGGCTCGTTGTGGCTATGTGGCACTGATGCGCGCTTCAAGGTCACCCTTATAGTGCCGTCACTTCTGAGCCTCTTAACACGCAAGCATGCGCTGCGTACCCTGGCCTTCTGGAGTGAGTAAAGGTAGGGATTTACATGTTAAATTAAGTTCTGTGGACTCACAAAATATCACGCTCTGACTAAACAATTTTCTGCACTGGGGTAAGGGAACAATTGCCACATGAATGACAATGTGGAAGGTAAAAATTGACGCGTCCATTTCCGAAGAGTTTCATGTCCAGATCATAAAAAACGTTTGAATTCGAATAGAACTGCCAAAAATTTGTGTCTTCATTACACGTGTAAGGTTTTTGGCGCTGTTGTGTATATCATCACTAAAATTATTGTGTGTGAATTTTAGCAAGATTACCATTATGATTTATGTAGAATTAATTAATTATGTTTGGGCAAAGGTCGTTTCTGAGCTGCGATGTGGACAAATTGCGTTTGAAAACTATTGGCGGCCATCTTGCCAGGGACAAGGTGCTTTTTTGAGCTGTGTTTAGACTTTATTTCAGTTACGGTCTGCTTAGTATTAATTTTAAAAACCTTGTTATGAACGACTATACTGATGACTGAGTGCACAGGTTAATGACGCGCAATTTACATAACAGCTGACTGTTAAACATTGTCATATAACGTATACCGGTAACTGATTAAGGTTTACTAACCTCATGAATCGAAAAATACAAACAAAAAGCGGGATTCTACTCAAGAATAATATTAATAAATTAGTGTGTCTGTGAACGTACAGTCATGGACACAAAAAATGGGCCAACTCGTGAAGGTGGAAATTTGTCTAAGTCCCGCTTCGGGTATGTTCGGCAGGCAGGCCTTCGCGCGGGAGACTGATGAGCGCGATGCGTCACACAACGGCAAGCAAAGGCTGTGGGGAAAAAGGACACAAATCGCAACAAGATATTGCGGTTAACAAGTTCTTAGCAGCCTTTAGTAGAGAATAACCGTGGATGATATTTCGTGGTCATAAGTAATTTTACATATAATGAGGAGTAGAAATATTGACGTTGTGCCACAAACATATCAGATTTCGGTGTATTATTAGCCGATATTATTATATTTGAGTTTAATTTGTATTAATTCTACAAATGTTTACTTTCACATTCTAATAAAGTGTTGCCTGTCCCTCATCTTTATTTTGCAACTAGTGAGTATATAAAGCAACAAAAAGTTTATAAGGCAGCAAAAGTACTCGACGAAAACGATACTGAAATGTTTTGAGAGCAGGGGCGTTTGAACATTTCAGAACTGGAGGGGG